>OMLM01020155.1:27738-41055 GCA_900302695.1 Helostoma temminkii | reverse complement strand
GCTAGTCTACAAAAACAAATTTAATACAAATTCAAGAAAAGTCTTAGTGTACTACATGAATCGATACATGTTCTATCATAGTTTGGATGTCTTCAGTATTAATGTATAACACTGATAATGATAACATAAAGAAAAGATAGAAGGTGTGTCCAAACTTTTCACTGGTTGTGTATGTAGTTCATGCAGAAAATGATTTGGCTAAACTTTGTGTTGCAAAAAAACAGCAGTTCTGTTTAATAAAATACTAAATTATGAGACCTAACATTGATGTCAATTTTCCTTGATAAAATTAAACTACAAAAGTGTTTTAAAACTACAAAAGTGTTTTACTTATGTAAGTGTTTTATGTTAAATTCAGCAGATTAAAGTACTTTATACCCATGACAACACAAAACACACATTTGTATTTAGAAGCAATTATCTGGTATTGTCAATATAATAAACTTCACCTACAACAAGACCAATGAATTAGCAGTTCTCAGAAGGTTATGGTTATACTGATGTAAAATTACTGCTACATTTACATTTAGTCATTTGGCAGATGTTTCATCCACATTGACTTACAAGTGAGGTACCAGGCAAGCAAAAATCTAAGAGACAAACGTTAAAGCAAAATGCTCTCAGAAAAAAGTGTCTGTTTTATTTATTTAATTTGATTAGCAGCAAATTTCATTCTGCAATCTTAGACATAAAAACTGTCACACATACATATTTATAGTTTGTTGGTAGTTACATCATTTGTTATACAAATTGTACATAGCAAAGTAGTACTACTCCACAGAAACAGAAGAACTCTGACCATTTGGCAAATCAGTGGGGAAACTAGACTGGTATATATAGACCCCTATGACCAACATGGTCTTATATCTTTTTCTACCCCTTGTTTAAAATTTCTGTTGTTTGTTACACTTCAGATACTGCAGCCTCACTCTTGCAGGGCCAAGATAGTGTAGGGAGAAACTGAAGTCATTGAAGACTGAAGAAAAGTGTTTTTATGTTGCTGATGTGTGAGTGAAAAGCACTAATTTTCTACAATATAAATGTTATTTTTATCATGCATTTTTGCATTGTATTGCCAGCAGGGGCAATCGGAATGCAACAGATCCACATCATCATGGTTTATACACTACAAATCAAAAGTCTGGACACACCTTCTTCTTCTAAGCAGTGTTACTTATGTAAAGTGTTGCTTCTGTATATGCAGTAGTTTAAGCTACTTTATAGCCATTACATTACATAACAAAACACAATAAATAGGTTTGTATTTAGATGTTATCTGTTACTATTAATGACATAAAATCCATCTACAACAAGACCAATGAACAAGCAGTTATGTAACATTATTCCTCCTAACATTAGTTCTTTTAGCCATATACCTACCTATTTAATGGCGGAAGCGCCGGGTTTGGGTGCTGGCTCCATGTTACAAGAAAACACTAGAGACTGGATAAGTGATGAGAAAAGCTTTATTGTGAAAACAGGTGGTAAGACTGGAAGAGTCTGGGAGGAATGGAGTGAATCGGCCGGGGACAGTAATTCTGTGGCGATTTCTGGAAATGAAAGGAGACCTTGATAGAGGTTCACAATCCAGAATCGCAGGTCCACAGGAGACAGTCCAAGGTCAGGCACTGAGAGTCAAAGAACAGGATAAAAGAGAAAGAGACGGGAGACAGCAAGTTACCAGATGAGGGAAAGGAAAGCAGGTCAAAAGTAACTCACGATAATTTGGTCCGTTTAGGAGCAGACAGGGTTCAGGTCAGGCAGAAGGGCAGATGTAGACAATCAAAATTTTTCCTTTATCTCAGGGTGGGTGGTTGCTGTCCATAGGTCGTCTATCTGGCAAAGTGCAGAGACCATCTTATATAGATCGAGGCACAGGTGTTAGTATTCAAGCAATCAGTGATAATAAGTGAAGGAGGAGGAAAAGAACAGGAACCAGGTCATTAGTCATTAAAATGTGGCATCCAACACCACGGATGACATCTTCAGTAGGTGATACTGAGTGAGCCTGTAACAGTCCGGAAATCCAGTCACGGTGTCAACCTAGTGCAAACAGTGCTAGAACAAAAAAAGTGCAGACAGACATCTGAAGACAGTGCAAAACAGAATACAAAACACAAAACAGCAGCGACCAGTAACTGAAATGTACAATGTACTGTACATCTGATGTACCGTAAAACGATAGTGGAAATTACGTGCAAAAACAGCAAGTTGAAATGATTTTGTGCAAAAAAAAAACAAACCAGCATGTAAACATTATAAACAGTTTGTAAACAGACAGCATCAACAGTGTGTGTGAGTGAGTTCCGACCAGCTCAGTTCAGTTTGTTGTGTGTGTGTTGAAAAGCCTGATGGCTTGAGGAAAGAAACTGTTCAACAGTCTGGTTGTGAGGGCCCGAATGCTCCAGAACCTCTTACCTGATGGCAGTAGTGTGAAGATTGGGAGTAAGGTGTGGGTGGGGTCTTCCACAATGCAGGTAGCTTTGCCGATGCAGCGTGTGGTGTAAATGTCCGTGATGGAGGGGAGAGAGACTTCAATGATCTTCTCAGCTGTCCTCACTATCCGCTGTAGGGCCGTGCGATTCGAAACGGTGCAGTTCCCAAACCAGGCAGTGATGCAGCCGCTCAGGATGCTCTCAATGGTCCCTCTGTAGAACGTAGTCAGCCTTCTCAGGAAGTAGAGACGCTGCTGAGCCTTTTTGCTGATGGAGCGGGTGTTGAGTGACCAGGTCAGGTGAGGTTCTCCTCCAGATAAACACCAAGAAATTTGGTGCTCTTGACGATCTCAACTGACGATCCACCGATGATCAGTGGAGAGTGTCCACTCTGTGCTCTTCTAAAGTCAACAACCATCTCTTTAGTTTTCCCAACGTTCAGATACAGGTTGTTGGCCTTACACCAGGCTGAGAGCTGATGTACCTCCTCTCTGTAGGGTGACTCGTCGTTCTTGCTGATGAGACCCACCACAGTCGTGCCATCAGCGAACTTGATGATCTGATTTGAGCTGTGCATCACTACACAGTTGTGAGTCAGCAGATTGAATAGCAGTGGACTGAGCACACAGCCCTGAGGGACCCCGGTGCTCAGTGTGGTGGTGCTGGAGACGTTCCCGATCCGGACTGACTGAGGTCTCCCAGTCAGGAAGTCCAGGATCCAGTTGCAGAGGGAGGTGTTCAGACCCAGTAGGCTCAGCTTCCCAATCAGCTGCTGGGGAATGATGGTCTCTCTCTCTCTCTCTCTCTCTCTCTCTCTTTCTCTCTCTTTCTCTCTGTCTCACTCTTCTTTTCTGATGTGCCTGTGTCAGAGAACTGAAAGCCTTAGAGAGAGAAATGAAGATAGACCAGCACAAAGCACCTAAATTAAAGAAATACAAGGAGAAAAGTCACGTATTTAGACGACTGCAGGACACTTTGTGTAAGTTTCACTTATAATTGGTCTTTAGAAAGACTTTTAAGATTTAAAATTCAAGATTTAAACACTCTATTAATTCCAGAGGGAAATTGTTTTGCCTTGTTACAGTTGCTCTTAAAACAGACCAAAGGAAAGAACCACACCCAGATACTGATGATAATCAGTTCAGTTCCCCACCTCCTTACAGATGGGAGATGAGCTGTACAGTTTGATGGCCACCGGCAGAAAAGATCTCCTGCGGTGCCCTGAGGAGCACTTGTTAATCAGTCTCTGGCTGAACGTGTTCCTCTGTCCAGCCAGCACACTGTGTAGTGGGTAGGAAGGATTGTCCAGGATTGAGAGGATTTTGGGAAGCATCCTCCTCTCAGCTACAACATGTAGAGGGTTCAGCTCCACGCCTAGAACAGAGCCAGCCCCCCCCAGTTTGTTTAGCCTGTTAGTGTCTGCCACTTTCATTTTGCTGCCTCAGCAGACCATAGCATAGAAGATGACACTGGCCACCACAGACTCATAAAATATCTGCAGCATGTCTGTTAAAGGACCTGAGCCTCCCCGTAAAATACATCCAGTAAAATTTGGTTAGAGATGCCACGAAGTAGGTGGCAATGCCTTAACCGTATGTGTGTTGCAGTCCACAAGGACTAATTCCATCCTTGTCAACGGGAGTGCTAACCTTCTCTCCTTTCATACAACACAAAGTGAAAACGAGGCACCATCACAATCCGTTTAATGATTTTCCCATGTATATATCCAGCAGATTAGTAATCTGTTTTCTCCTCAGCCTTGGGATAATTTTGGAACTGTGATTCACAGATTTTGACTGCTAAGAGAGTAGAGAGACATGCAAACAGACCAGCTCAGAATTTCGATGCACAAATTAAATGAATTTAAGAAATACCAAGTGAAAAGTGACGTAATTAAGCGTGTGATGATTGCTTCATTCATTTCCGCTCCTGTCAGCTGAGGTGTCATATCCTTTTTTACGCACATGCGTTCTTGTAAAAAGCCGATTAGAAACCTGTCTACGCATTTACATGCCGGGGTTATCAGCATTCTCTGGAAGAAATTTACCGGAGGAAATTGGTTTCTTGAATCCCCTACCCAGATTAGGGAAAGCAGGTTTACATGACAGTTAAGAAATCAGCTTACTCAAGAAAGCCGACTGTAATCGGTGTACTAAGATCCATGTAAACTCACTGCTTGACACAGTCGCTTTTCCCATATTTGTGTACTCAACACATCACTGATTTCACTGACTTGCAAACTTTAGATTGTAATTGTTTAAATTGTATTCATTTATATGAATTTTTAATTAAAATTTCATTTGCTGTCTTCTCTTCTTTGTCCTTCATTGAAGATGGGTTGTAAAAAAAAAAAAAAAGAAACAATGGGCATTTAGTCTGTTAATTCCACTTAATAATGTACTTTGTGGTACATTTTCCTGAAAAAATATAAAATAAATGTTTGCAGCCTATGTGAAGCTTTATTGAGGTTTATTGTTTTTTCTCTATCTCTGACAAATCTCCATCTCCACAAGTTGTTTTTTTTATTTAAAAATTAAATTGTTGTTGCTCCTAAATGTGCCAATTTACGCTAAATGATTTTAAAGAATATTCTTAGAGAGGGTTTGAAAAAGCCTATTACTGTTCCTGTAACAACCAGAGTCTACCCGTCAGCCAAAACAAACAATGTGCAATCTATTACATCAGAGAGAAAAAAGATTTAAAAAGACTGACGAACATTAAGATGATGAGTCATGAAGGAGGAGGAAAAACAACATACAAGAGCGAGATTGAACACTCTCTATAATGATGGAAACACTGGACGAAGCTGAGCTCTGCTTTCCAGAACATCTCAATATCTCTTGCAAGAAGTACACACGTCCTTATTTGGATGCATTATTGATTTACACTGCGATGTCCTCTCTGCTCACTGTGACTCTCAACTTGCTGGTCATCATCTCCATCTCTCACTTCAGGCAGAGATAAATGTTTTGGCATTCACAAAATGTTGTTATGGCTATATTCATTGTAATAAGTGACTTCTGAGCATTATATTTTGTGAGATTCATGTCAACTGTCATTGCAATTTTTCTAAAGCAACATTTTGATAGTAAAAATAGTGTTAATGCTCATAATATTCACAGTGATGATATTCTCTCACTCCAGGCAGCTCCACACTCCCACCAACCTCCTCCTCCTCTCTCTGGCTGTCTCAGACTTCCTTGTGGGGCTCCTTGTGATGCCGTTACAAATCCTGTTTGCAGAACCCTGCTGGCTGCTGGGTGACCTAGTGTGCACTCTGTCTTTTGTCTTATCCTTTATCACTCTCTATGCATCAATAGTAAACATGGTGCTCATATCAGTCGATCGTTATGTGGCGATCTGTGACCCTCTGCTTTACTCCACCAAGATCACTCCTAAAAGTGTTAAAATCTCTGTTCTTCTGTGTTGGACTTATTGTGTTTTCTACAGCTTCATGATTTTATATGATAACTTACAACATCCAGGCAGATATAACTCCTGTTATGGAGAATGTGTGATTAACATAATAGGAACTGTTGACCTTTTGTTAGGCTTTATCATTCCAATTACAGCCATCATCATTCTGTATTTGAGAGTGTTTGCAGTGGCTGTGTCTCAGGCTCGTGCCATGCGCTCTCACATTGAAGCTGTGAAATTGCAGCATTCAGTGACTGTAACTGTTAAGAAATCAGAGCTGAAAGCAGCCAGAACTCTTGGTGTTGTTGTTGCAGTGTTTCTCATGTGTTACTGTCCATATTATGGTGTCTCCCTCTCTGGCTATGAGCTCACGATGGCCTCTTCAACTAACACATTTATGAATTTACTTTTATTGCTGAACTCCTGTTTAAACCCTGTGATCTATGTCTTTTTCTACCCCTGGTTTAGAAAATCAGTTAAAATCATTGTTACACTTGAGATACTGCAGCCTCACTCTTGTCAGGCCAACATATGATAGAGAGACACTGCAGAGTAGTTGAAGGGAAGTAGAAGAGTATTTTTTTTTTCTGAAAAGGGGAGAAGAGTGTTTTTATGTGCTGATACAAAAGTGAAAAGCAATACAATTTAAAAGAAATTTTATTTTTATCATGATTTTATTTTGATTATTTGTTCCCATTTGTTGTAAATAGTATGGTGTAATTTGTCCACTAGTAATTCCACTATTGTGTTACATTTCACAATTGTTTAGCATTGTATTGCCAGCAGGGGTAATCCCTACAGATCCACATCATCATGGTTTATACACTACAAATCTGAAGTTTGGCGACACCTTCTCTATTAGTGTTTCTTTTTTATTTTTATTATTTTTAACATTGTACATTAATACTGATGATACTGAGATTATGACAAAACAAATATGAAATTTTGCTGTCAAAAAATGTGTTAAATAACCCAGAATATGTTTCATATTATCTTATTTTTCATTATATTTTAAATTGCCCATTGTATCTATATTTAGCTTTGGCACACACATGGCATTCTTTCATCAGATACACAAGGTACTCATCTGGAATCGTTTTCAATTCAAAGACTGTCATGTCAAATGTTCAATTGTGACACTTCCTACCTTCTTAATGTGATTTAGACCTTTAGTTGTCTTGTGCAGAGGAAGGGTGGGTGCAGAGTCAATAGCTGCATTAGTGATACTACAACTACATTACAAATCCACAGTATAGCAGGGAAAGAAAGGACCATCGTGATTTCAGTCAATCTGAAAACTGTCTTTTGGTCTGATTTGTCCTAACTTCAGATTCTGGTTCTAACCTCTGTGTCATTGTTAAATGTAGAGAGGCTGAATGTGTGGTTTCCATTGTGAAGCATAGAGGAGAAAGTGTGTGATGGTGCTTTACTGGTGACACTGTTGGTGATGTAGTCAAAACTGAGGGCACACATAGGAAGCTTGACCATTTCAGAATTTGGCAGCATGAAACAAATGCCATCCCAAATGGTTTTGCATTTAGTGGAACCATCATTTGTTTTCCAACAGAGAATTACCCATAACACACCTCTAAAGTGATTTGTCCATGAAAAAGGGTGATGGAGTGCTGTGTCAGAAGACCTGGCCTCCACAATCACCCAATCTAAATCCAAGTGAGAAGGTTTGAGATTATTTGGACCAGAGAGTAAAAGAAAAGCAGCCAACAAAAACTCCATACCTCTGGGAACTCCTGCAGTACCACTTCAGTAAGAATGTGCAAAGCTGTCATCAAAAAAAGGTGACTACTTTGAAGAATTAATAATCAATTTACTTCATATTTCCATACATGTCCTACCATAGTTTAGATGTCGTAATAATAAATATACGATACTGAAAATAATAATAAAAAAACTAAAAAATTGAAGCTCAATGTGTGTAAAACAGTGGTTAAGTTAAATTAAACTAAACACTGATGTCCATTTGCCATGATAAAATTAAAAACTACAGAAGAGGTGTTACTTATGTAAAGTGTTTTTACTGTAGATGCAGCAGTTTAAGCTACTTTTAGCCATTACAATACAAAACACAATAAATATGTTTGTATTTATAAGTAATTTTCTATTATTATAATAACAGAACTCTATCTACAACAAGACTAATGAACAAGCCGTTCTCTCAAAAGGTTATAATTATATATCAGGTAACTAATTATCTTTAAAATGTATGTAACTGAAGTAGAAAGTAGAAGAAATGAAGTATAAATAGAAATGATTCTAAATAAAAGTTTCCTCTCTTGATAGCTGCTACTTACAGAAAAAAGTGAAGACAAATAAAAGCTTTGAATTGAAGCAATCACCAAAAATCCTTGTGTTATTACCACGCACTTTTATCAGATGAGATTTGATATTGTCTCTGTTGTGCATTAATATATGTCTAAAAGTTTGTTGTAGTTTCTTGATGTTAACAAAAAGTTCATCAGGGCCCGCTTGTGAGGTCTGTCCCCAGATCAAAAGCATCTCCACAATCTCTATGTCCTTAGCACTTTTCCACAAATGAGAAAAAATATATATCATTCTGCTTATACAAACTTAACAACTGTACCAGTAAATACAAATACCTTACCAAATGCACTGGTGTGTGAGCCACCTAGTCTATCCAATGCTAGTAGCAGAAAAGGAAGTCCCATAACAGTATAATAAAACTAGCAAAGACATATTATTGCCCAGAACAATACATGCAGTTAAAACATTTAAATCAATGCACATATAAGCAGGGTCCACAAACACATTTTCAAAACAACTTTTAACATGACAGGAGCCTGTCATGTTAAAAGTTACAGCAAGAGAATATGTCTGAAGAACACACTAGAACCATCATTAGGTGGTCTAAGCTAATGGAGCAACATTAGCTTTAGAATAAGAGCCGTATCATTCCATCACATGTCAAAACAAATAAAATACACTTCTTGGCAAAGTTTAAACTGAGAAGAATACACATTCATATTGTATAGAGTTTTTCCCCAGGCACACCTTTTATTGTTACTCAACTGTAAACAACAGTAAAACCATGAAACAGGCGACATCGGTGTGGTTTTCCCTCCCCCGCTTTGGCCAGGCTGATGATGAGGGCTGGTTGCAGGCCACAGCAACTATCTGTGGGTGATGGACCATAGTGAGTGGAACATAGTGTTGTCCAGGCTGGCATGTAGTGTGAGGGGAGATAGACTACTGCATTGACGAAAGGGTGGGGCTCTAATGGGGCTTCACCTAATGTCTGGCATGTAAACGTCTGTCATGGCCTCCTGTCTCTTGCTGATCTTCTAACCCCACTAGAAGTGTCTGTTACAGGGGCAAGAGTGGGTGTGTCTTCATCCCTAGGAACTAAAGGTTAATCACTTTCACTGTTCGCCTCTGGAGGAACTGAATCAGGTAGGGACTGTGCCTCAGAGTATCTGTGTCTTTGACTTTGGTCCTCACTGACTGGCACACTAACACATTCCTCTAATCTCATTGATCCCGTGACTTCTTGATCTTCTCTGTTGGTTATCTAGGCATATCTATCTGCTTCTAAAGAAACTAGGTGTGTTTGGACTGGGGTAGGACTGTTGCGCCGTTTCATATCCCCTTTTTCAACAGGAACTCTTAACCAATACCCTTCAGTGCTCTCCTCAGAATCTCATTCACTTGAGTCACACTGTGTTTTGCTATGGATTAGGTGAGTATGTCATTAACAAGTAGCAATAGTTATCTGTCACCTGCTCTTAACTACATCAGTGTTCTTCTCCCAATATGACCTGAGTTTCCCTGGGCCTCCATGCTCACTGACATTTTAACAAAGACCCTGTGTCATGGATGTAATACTACTACACCCTTGGGCTTTTTGTACTAATAGGATTTGCCTTGTGCAATTGCTAGCCTACTATTCTCACTGGCTATTCTGGCTAACCTCGTAAAATTATCTACCACGACCAGGATATATTCATAATCACCTCAATGCACACTAGGCCCAGAGGCAAGTTTGAAGTGATTGTGCCCATTGGGGCATGGGCATATTCGACGGGTTTCTTTTGTTTAATGCATGGACATTTCTTCATTACATATTCCTCAACGTTTTTCATATATGGCTAGTAGAACCTCTTCCTAGCTAAGGAGAATACTTGCTGTGAACCAGTGTGCCCCATATTATTGTGCAAATACTTAAGTACCATAGGCTTGTATATAGCAGGGAGGACAAGTTGTTGTTTTTCGCTGTTCTGCCTATAAAGGAGTCCATGTGCAATTTTCTCCATTCATGTAGGAGTCCTGCTCATTGTCTGCCATATGTCATTGGTTATTATCACACTCTTTTAGCTTTTTAAACATTCCATATTGCGTGTTCTTCCCTTTGGGCTTTAATCAGCTCTTCCCTACTGACAGTTGAGAGGGGTGTGAGGGGTTATTCTCAAGCATTTGTGGTGAGAGCAAGAGCAGCGCCTAAGCTACATCCTGTTCCGGAGACACTTCTGTCTCATGCCAGGTGGCCTGTACCAATTCTGAGGACAGCCCTTCGGTGCACTCTGCCACATACACATCAATGTCAACCGGCATGCGGAACAGGGTATCAGCATCAGTATTTGCCTTGCCAGAGTGGTACTTTAAGTGTGGCACATAGTAGATAATCTCTAAACTTTTTGCACACTGCCCATTTGAGAGCCAGGAACTCCAATTTATTGCCATGCAAGCGATAATTCCTCTCAGCTGGGGTCAGCGTCCTGAAACCGTGACTAACCAGAGGCGTCTGTGTGCAATAGGAAGGGTAGGTTGAAGTCCTACGTACACCAGAACCAGAGGATTTGTGAGCAAGTCAATGAGTTTCTCCACTACACTCTGGTGTTTGCTAGTCCCCTATACTGGGTCCTTTTAGAAAAACCGAGGGCCCTTCGACTTTGCTTGGCAGGGCCATACTGTTGGTAACTATAGTTTAACTTGGAGGAGCTCATATACAGGTTTTGCAATACATGAGAAGTTCTGGATATCGCTATATAACTTCACACCGTGTCTTGGAGTGCTCTCAGCGTCTTCCGGACCCCTTAACATGCTCCTCAAAAGTCTTTGAAAAGCATAAGATGTCATCTAAATAGTGGATACTGTCATAGTCCTACGGGCCTTCCTGTCACTGCCTTTATTTTTGTCTACCCACTTCCTATTTTCTCCGTTATTGTTGCTGGCTGCTTCACTCTCATTATCCTGATTGTTTTCAGCCATGTTCATTGTTTTCACCTGGTCACAGCTTTTTTTAATATTCTGCATCTTTTGCTAGGAGAGCTGCCAGATTGTCTTGACCCAGCGCCTGACTTTCCAGCTGCCACTTAAGTGATCTTGTACAACTTTTTGTGAATCAGACCGGACCTTGTTTTCAACCCTGTGTTTTTGCCAGCTCCTTTGAAAGAACGTGAGTTATTTTTTCTCTTTTGCCTTTTTCTGCTTTTGGACCCCTGCTTTTGTTGGACCTCCCCTCCAGCTCTTGCCCCTGTCAAGGATACTGACTGTGGATGACTGTTGTGAGTACTGGTTTCTCTTTCTAGTGAATCTATTACCTCTCTGGCTTTCCCTCTCTGGGATAATCTATGTGTGTGCACTTAAAGAGGAGAATCTTTTCCCACCTGCTAACCTGCCCTGCCTCAAGCTAACTGTCTCTCTAGCCTTCCTCCTTAGCCAGGAATCCACCGCTAACTCTCCTAACACAGTTACCTAACATGGTACCCCACCTTCAGATCATCCATTTCTTGTAAGTCAGTACATTCCTTCTGTGCATTACTTTCTTTTTTCTGGCGCAATTACTCCCACCATATCTCCTCTTTCAGATCCTAGAACTCTGGCCTCCCAGTTCCAGTGTCCACTCTACTTCACTACTATGATTATTCTTTATTTACAAAAAAAATCCTTTCTGTAAGAATCATTTGCACTGGCTATTTAATTGGATTCCAGCACTCACTATTTACTCGCTGCTGACAGGATGCAACATTTCCTCCATGCTCCTTTGGAAGGCTGCATTAGTATTTGAGAGGCAAAGGGGTACTCTTACCCACTCATCTAACCCCCAGAGAGTCACAAAGGCTGGGAGGTGTCTTGAGCCTTCTGGCATAAACCCATGATGCTACGCCTTCCCTTGTTCAAGGATGCATTACTAAGAGTGACCCACAAGAGTGTCAGACAGATCCTGGATCCAAGTTAGTGGATGCCTGTCAGGGATGGTTTTCTGGTTCAATAAACGATAATCAAGGCAAAGGGAGCCTTGCTTTTTGCAAACACATATTACAGGAGCTGCATAAGGGGACTTTGACTTGACAATCCACCCCTTTGCTAGAATATTGGAGTGTGCTTGCATTTTTTTCTCACATCACAGAGGCAAAAACTAAATACTACCAGGACAAACTTAGCAACACCACTGACACCACAAAGCAAAGCAAATGAGCAAATCACTCCTTTACTATTCATTATTATTATTAATTGCCTAACTAGTTAACCCAGGTGCAAAAACACATTAAGCACAGAGTGCGATTTCTCAAATTATTTATTAACAAAGACATGTAGCACAAACTAGCAGAGCAGACAAACATGCAATGCTTAATCTGACAATACAAAACAAAATTCTCAAAAGGAGAAAAACAACTAAGGAAACTCTGAGCTAGAAAAAACAAAACAAAATCGCAGTTCATGACTGGAACTAACCGACTATCTGTCGAATCAAGGAAACAAACAAAGGAAAACCACAGCATAAAGCTGGCACTAAATAACTTACTTACTAACGTAAACAGGGAAAACAAAGAAAACTGCAAAACACTGGAACAAACTAACTAGGAAACAAAAAAATCACTGCCAAAATGCTGGAACCAACAATACGAGCTAGAAAACTGAAACAAAACAAGCTGACTATTCTATGAACTTACTTTCAACCGTGATGAACAAGCTAGAGGTCGGGAAAAGGGTGATTGACAGGAACAGATGAGGAATGAGGCAGACATATGACCCACTAGCAAAGTATAACTGAAACTAACTTAAATACAAGCACAAAACAACTGCTAAAACTACACACACCTGAAACCACTCAGACCAGCCTAGACATGCCCCCGTAAGCAAGAGAAAAGACAAGACATAGTAAACAAAAATGGAAAGGCTTCTGGGGACACTGGAGGGGGGATCTGTAACAAATACAAATCTCAGAAAAGGCACCTTCCCCACCTCACTTAAACAGGCCCAGATTACTCCACTCCTTAAAAAGCCTTCCCATGTTTGAGTCAGTGAACCTTAGTTTAGATTAGTTATCTGTTTGCTTGCTTTAGTCTAGTTTGATTTTGCACCTCTGTTTCTGTTTTGACTGTGATTTTTGGTTAGTGACCATACTCACCTTTTGTTGTGCTAGAACCTATCCCAGCTATCATATAGGCGAGAGGCGGGGTACACCCTGGACAGGTCGCCAGTCCATCAC
>OMLM01020154.1:261950-281514 GCA_900302695.1 Helostoma temminkii | reverse complement strand
AAGAAACAGAACATCACACATGCTAGCTGCTAACCAACTGATAGTACACAGAAAATTAACACTAGTGAATATAATCTCCTTCACACCTGCTTGTAGGCTGCATCAGTTCCTCCTCTATCAGCTAAGAAGCCATGCATCAACCTATGTTTTGTTTTTCCTTTTTGTTTTGCAAACCTTGCCATCTTGCTGCTGTGATTCAGACATGTAATCTTCAAATAAAACTCAATTAAATGATTTCAGCAAATTAATTTTCTGTTAGGCTACCTGACGTAAAGCCTATATTTGATACCATGTAAATAATTAGAAACTTTTATAGTGTTAATAGGGTTGACTAACAAAATTTGAGATCTGCTACTCCCTTTCCTCAGAGTGAAGAATCTACTGACATATTTGTGTGTACTGCTCTGTAATGTCCTGAAACACCCTCCTTCTAAAACTGGAGGTTAAGTCTCTGTTGCATTTAAAAGAAATGATAAGGTATATTTGGTCATTAAGCACAGTGATGGATTTGCCATTGTGGTCACTGTATCAGAACCTTTGTTTCACTCATTTCCATTTTGTTCCAGGACGCTTTACTCGGCATATTTGACACCAGACACACTAACAAAAAGATTAAATATGAACTTCACTTGACTGGACCATCCTGGTTACTAAACACTTCATCTATCTACACATCTACACTAGACATACCTGTTGTCTTTAGTAGGATTGTTAGGCTCTGGTTCAGTGACAGCTCTCTCTCTGGTCTTTCTACCGACAACAGCTGGTTTCTGCTCTGGCATGTGGCTGGGTGATGTTGTCATGGAGGACATGGACATGGAGGGTTCAGACCTGCTGGTGGACAGTCCTCTGTAGTACTGGTCGTCAATATCCAACAACTTTCCTGGACTAAAGCACAGACAGATCCAGTGTCAATCACAGACTCATGTCTCATTCTTTAAATGGACAAGACCAAAGACAACCTGACAGCAGTCATACTTAAGTACCATATGTTTAGATTTGTTTGCTTTTTCTCACATTAATCCTGTCAACGCTTTCCAGATTTACCTATTGTTACTGCATTACTTCAAAATTCCAGATAAAGTGATAAAATGTAGGCTGCACACCAGGGAAAGCAGTTTTGTTAAAACACCATGTGTAGTTGGTATTAGGATGTGTCTTGGTTGCATTGCAGCATTGGTGCTCTGTCTCCAAAACAGCCACTATGTCCTGCATTGGTACTGTTTTTCGTCGTGTCATTTGCGGGAATACATGAGAATGTATCAGTATTTATGCTACAAAAGCGGTTAAATGTATCCAAGGCCACCTTGTCCAAGTGGCTTGAGTGACTGGATCACAGCGTTTACACGTGTATTTAGTAATGTCCACTTCTGATTGCCTACTTGGGTTGGCTTGGGTTTTAATACTTCAATATGCTGTATATTAGTGGATGCTACTGTAAATGGAAGGTATGTATGTATATTTCTACTCCAAGGAAGCTATGTCTGTATATTTTCCTGGAATTGCTTATTACAAAGGTAACAGCTTGTTTGTCTGATGTGTTTGGTAGTGCTTTATTCTGAGACACTGTAGTGGACCACCAATGTAGTGACATATCATAGAGAAAAGGAAAAAGAGAATAATTATAAACCTTCAGTCAGTAAGAATTAGTCCAACAGACTGTGTAAATTGGCCATTTGCATCACACAACTCCCCCCTCACCTCCAGAGCTTTTACGAAGCTGAGCTGTTGCTCTGACCTCCATGTAAGCAAAGGTGAGGAAAACACAGTTTATGTGGATATCAAGTCCTGCATATAGTAACAATCATGGAAATCAGCATTTTATCAGTTGTGCTGGAACATATGCGCGCCATTCCCTGGAAAACTGGTGAGATTGTTCTAAGATGAGTTTGACCCCCGATCTCCTAACTGTACTTTTAGCGGCACAGTGGACACACAATCATCTTATGCGACATGATAGATGCTATGAGGAGTAAATGAAAATTGCTTCTTGATTGTAATTATCTCCCTCTTCTCTGGGCCACTGGCTGAATTATACCAGCAGCATAGAAAAACTGCTGATACTGGCTCATACAACAGAATTTTATCAGCTTTTTATACTTAATATGCAGACTCTTAGACTGGAGAGTTTCTGGATTTGACTTAATAACATTTTTGCTTTAGGAATTTAAAAAGTTTTGCAGTTGGTCTTTACATGTCATCTCAGCTATGGCTCAGTCACTGGGAAATCAGCTTAGCCTTGGTATCTAAACAAATGGTGGTTCAGTGGTTGTTTATCCACTCATCAACTGTGGCCATAGGCATTATGTTTTCATGTTGTCCATGTCTATGCCCGTCTATCCCATTCTTGTGAATACCTAGAGGGAATTTTCTCAAATTTGGCACCAATGTTCACTTGGGATCAAGGATGAACTGATTGTATTTTTGAGGTCAAAGGTAAAAGTTACTAACCTTGGTTGTGTACTATTTTTGGGGAATGCTATCATGAGAACTCACTGAGTGAATTTCATCATATTTGGCACAACTTTCAACTTAAATAAACTACAGTTCCACTGGCTGATGGAGGAATGCAATGCAATGAGGTAATTCTAGTTCTGCATATTTCATATTTAAGTGCTGTAGCTGCTATTAGAAGCATAAAATACACTTGTCGAAAATTTCCCACAGCTCCAGATGCTTTAAATGACAAATATAAAAGGTTTCAGTCGTTGCCAGCTGGCTGAATCACTACTGTTACATCTTTCAGACTGAGAGTACAAGACAGACATGCAAAGATCATTGCTGTGATACTGGTACTGAAATTTAGTTGTCTGTGGTACAATAATACTGTTTCCCTCCCACTTCTCCTTCTGTGTGTCTGTACTCCCAAATACTATCATCACCTCTTGCCTATTCTCCAGTTTTCATTCTTTCTCCCACCCATGTTTTCCCATCCTCCACTGCTGTCAGCTTCAGCCAGAGAGGCGATCCTTCCTGCCGACCTTCTCATCATTAATGGTGCATGTAAACTGCTCCTGTCCATCGCTTTCTTTATTTATCTAACAAATTATAACCCTTGATGTTCAGTTCTGTGTAGTACGTTGTGTGTGCACATCAGGATGTGTGTGTCTCTTCACACTGCAGTGATAAAGAACTCTGGCCCCTGCTTGTTCAGCCAGCCCTATCGGTCTATATTCATCGCCTCACTCTGGGTGGCATGATCACCTTGTGGCCTGTGAAACATACATATGCATGAATGCACACATACTCAAACACTTTCTTTTTTTATAAGAAAGGTCTTCAGGTGTATTTAGCAATATGTACTTTGAGGTATATATTTGTCATGTATCCTCAAAAAATGATGTACCGCAATGTAAAATATTTCAAATGCCTTTCATTAAATTTCATTGAGTATAGTGCGTTCAGACAGCGTAACCTGAGGTGAAAGATGAGGCTAATTAATCTCACTGAGAATCTGTGTAATGCTATAGATCTTTAAGTTTGGACCCAGACTGTGTCATTGCTTTGAACCCGTTGTGCAAAAGAAGCAGGCAGCAGGCCCACAGTAGTGACAGGTTGTTAAAATGATGTTGAAATAAGAACTGGACACTTACTCCTCTTTCCTGGGCTTGCGTTTATCATCCTGGACAGACCTCTGAGTGGAGAAGAAAGAGAACAGATTACTAGCACACGTCAGTCAAACATTACTAATCTCTGTTTTCAGGTTAAGCACAAAAAATTATTTTAGGATGTTTTCTTTATATATTTTACCTCATACCAGCTATTTGTTTATCTGATGTTGATGTCAATTAGCTAAAGAGCAATTTTTAGACATGTTAGCATGTCTAAGGAACAACGTTTGCCCATCTGTTGGTACATCACTGTGATCCAGAACAATGGATAAATTTCCATGAAACTTAAGTTCAAGTTCCCTATAATATAGATTCAAAGAATAGCACTAGCAACTATGCAGAAATACGGCCTACTAAATGTTTTTGAAAGCATCTCCCACTTCTAACACATTAGAGAAATTCAAAACCTGACTGTGTATCTGAGATGCCACAGGCTTTGGCCATAGATGTATCATGTTACAGCCAGCTTTATTCCCAAATTTTAACCAATGTTTGGATCCACTTTGCTGTATTATGTATGGCAATGTTTGGTGATTGCAATGGCTCAAGAGGTAGAGGTGGTAGTCATCCACCGATTGTAGGTAACTAAATTTAATGCCCTGGGCACAAAAATAAAAAACTGAGAAACATACTTTTCTAGACAACTTTGTAATAGTCTGATATATCCTGCTATTGGAACATATGTTGTAAAGACTACTACAAAAAGAAAAGAAATTGCCAATCAATAGTGAATTGCGAAAACCAATTGCTAGGAAAGCAATTACAGTGGAAGCTGTCAGTACAGCTTTGTTGTGTAAGTATCAGAAACCATCCACCATCTTTTCTATGTCTCACATGAATCAGGTTGTAATAGGTGGAGTCCTCTGGGGTGTTCAGGGTCTTTGGCTGCTGGGTCCTGCGGGGCGTCCTCAACAGTCTCTTGTCAGCTGAAAAGCAATAAAAATTGTTTAAAACAGCTCTTTTATGCTGAGCAGTTAAAACTAGAACTATTTCTTCCTGCTGAAGGTGTGAACATCAATGGACTATACAAAATATACAGTACTTTGACACATCATCAGTCTGTGATGTTCAGTGATGCCCTCAAGCCGCTCATTTTCATTTTCAACTTTTGAACAAGTGTCAATAACAGGTACATTTTGGACATCTATATTTAGAGTTAGGAGTGCTTTTGTTGCATTTCCAATGCATTGTGGTAAATTGTTATGGAGAGGATATCTAAAATACACATAAAATTATGAGCATCCTGTCTCAAAGTCCATGCATTTGTTATTTCTCAACTGGGCTATTGTAATTCCCTACTGATAGGATGTCCCAGTAACTCCTAAACAGCCTCCAGTTAATCCAAAATGCTGCAGCCAGAGTTCAGATTGGTATTAGCAAGAGAAAGCCTGAGCCTGGTTCTGCTCGAGGTTTCTTCTATTAAAGAGAGTTTTCCTCTTCACTGTTCCCTAGTGCTGCTCAAGGGGGATTTGTTGGGTTTTCCATATAATTCTACACAGCTGTATTCTGTGAGGTCTTAAACCTTACACTGTAAAGTCTTGAGATGACTTTTGTTGTTATTTGGCCCCATATAAACAAACTGAATTGAATTGAAATTGTACCATTTGTGATTTGTGATTTTTGTGAAAAATATTTTAAATTACATACAATCAAATTAATGCTTGGTAAAACTATTTCTGTACATTTATTACATTTTATTAAATGATAATTCACAGAAATCATGAAACATAGATGCCACCTTTAACCTCTAAGCCACCATAGCATGTCCCAAGGGCTGGTTATTCTCTTACAAAACCTTTGAAAACTGCACACATTCTTCGGTATATCTTGCTACAAGAACAAAATAGGATTCCTCCTGGTTTTCTTCTTTGATTATTCTGCACATTTTATTTCTTTTTTTGTAACTTGATAATTGTTTTGTTTCAATTTTAAGTAATTAAGTGTGTTACACTTTGTAGCTTGGAAGCTAATACATATGACTGGCAGGATATCCAGGAAATCCTGTGTGAACTGACACCATGCTGCCCTTGTACTGCAGTTTAACCTTTTGTTAAAATTTATCAGCAAAGATTATGTGGCAGCCTTTGTTATAAACAAAGCCTCGTGTAACTTTTTGAACAATCCGTGTTCAAATCCCAGCATGGCGCATACGCTGACTAGGAACTGTGGTGGCCAGAGAGGTTAGGGCATGTGATGCCCTTAAGCATGGAACTTGATCCCAACTGGTTCCACAGAGCTGCTCAGAGGCCAGCAGGTCACACTCTGGTTGTACTGGTCAGCTTCTAGGCGTGAATATTAGATGTTAAACAAAAACAACTCACTGAAATACTGTGAAAGCTCTGTTTGTGACCAGCCAGTGTGGGCAGCTTTTCATGACATCTTCCAAACAGTAGTGTTTCAATTCATCGTATCTGTCACGAGTGATATAGCAGCTGTGACAATATCTGTCATCAGTGTTATTGCAATTATAAATATATCACAATGACCTTTGCTTGTTGCTAAGTATTAATGAAGTTCATGCAAGAATAAAACAAAAAAGAAAAAACAATCTATCATGTGCAGCAGCTCTCAGGTAAACAAGGAGAAAAGTGTGATATTATTGAACAACTCCATCTAAAGGTCATTCTGTATTGCTCAAATAAGTAAAGCCAATTTCACACACACTCTTTCTAATTCCTAATTCCATAATTGTTGGAAACGCGGGCTCACAAAATATGATTAACATTTGATGACCTTTTCCATGAAGAACATTGTGACTGGCATTCTGCTGCTCCTACTGTGTGTGTCACAAATGATTCTTATTGTCACTGAAATTTATGACAGCTTATGACTGTCAATGCAGAAATGACCTAGTGGTACTGAGAAGCATAATTTTATGGGGAATTAAAGCAGGCCTTGTAAATAGCACAGATAATTCAACTTGTTCCACTTAGAAAAGCCTTTGAAGGGCTAACATACAGACTTAAGGAAGCCTATATTCTACTGGAGTAACTGTAGTATAAATGTGTATAATATGTGTAGAATGTATCCCTCCATCCATCTATTATGCCAACTGCTTTTCCTTAATAGTGTTGTGGGAGTACTGGAGCCAATCCGAGCTGTCACTGTGAGAGAGGCAGGGTACATTGGACAGGTCACCAGTCTAGACAACTGTTCATACTCACATTCACACATTCACAGATAACTGAACTGCATGTCTTTAGATTATGGTAGACAATATGATTATTAGCACAACTAGCTATGAGTAAATGCTAAGGTGGAATGCTGAGAAGCTGCTGGTACCATCATGCTTATAAGCTTGGCATAGCTGGTTTTGGTCAGTTAGCAGTGTTGGTGGATGGTGATAATGATAGTTAACCTATCGTTGATGGTTGTATGGGTGTATGGGTGCTGGTAAAAGGAGGTGGGGGTGGCTCTGAGAAGCTGGAACACGCTCTTGAGGTTTTTTGTGTTGTGGACCCAACTGAACAATATGACGGTTGTTTAAAGTGTGCCTCATTTTTCTGTAGACTTGCCTGCACTCTCACACACAAATGATTTTGACACTGTGTTACCTTAGATGGTAAGAAAGGCTGTTAGTGTATTGATGAGATAAGTGGCATTGGATAGTGATGGTGGTTGGACTAAGAAGCAGGCTTTTATCTCTGACATTGCCTGAGGCAGCCTGTAATTATTGTAAATGTTGGAAGTTACAAATTGGATTAAAATCTACTTCATATGTTGAAATTAAGATAAAAAGATCCAGTGAACATCTGATTAATCACCTTGCCAACCACAAAAGAAATAGGAAATGTCTTGTCTTATTACTGTAGATAATTATTACTTTATTTCCTTTGGTACCTGAACTGACAACGGTGACATTTACACTCCCATCTTGGTGTGACAAAGACGTTGAACTTTCAATTTGTGGTTTCCCCCCACTCGCCAGCCCAAAACCAATTACACCTATCATCTGTGCAAATCAAATTTTATTTTTGATGACACATCAGGTGGAGAAGCGCTTCCTGTTTTGGCACTTGACTTTCCCAGGTTTGCTGATCTAATCAAGTCACACGAGAGAAAAGAGAGCACTGTCCGCTGATAACATCACATTCTACTGTGAGAGAACAGCAATAATAATCTACAGGTCTCTCTTTCTCATACTAAGGGAAAAATAACAGCATTGAAATAGCTGTCACAGGCTCACACCTTTAATTTTGAGATCATAAATGCTGATGAAAGGACAGATTTCTTTCCAAATCCTGTTTTTTTACAG
The DNA here is from genome assembly GCA_900302695.1 of Helostoma temminkii. Classification (NCBI taxonomy): domain Eukaryota; kingdom Metazoa; phylum Chordata; class Actinopteri; order Anabantiformes; family Helostomatidae; genus Helostoma; species Helostoma temminkii. The sequence continues at coordinate 273,648 of OMLM01020154.1, read as the reverse complement.
TCGAAGCTCAAACATTACCATTTCCTTTCCTTGTAGTGTGGCAGAAAGTGACTCAGACTTATGTCTGTGAATACTATCCTCTGTAAAATGAAAAGACTCGGTTAAGTTAAAGATGGGTCTAAAACAATAGATATTCTCCCATGGACAACAAATCCTTTGTATTTATCTGATGCTTCAGGGTTTATAAACCAGAACCAAAAAAAAAAAATAATAATAATAAATGCACATTAACCTTAGGTTAATCCATGCCAACATTATGTATTATATTTATTGCTTCATAGACTTATAGGTTTTTCACAGAGCTTATCTTACTTGATTGGTGATTTGGGGAGGCATAGCCATTGATTGCCTTTCCTCTCACAAACATGCCACTGTTCTCTGGGGATGATTGATGGGCCTCGATGATCGCATTCAACTTATCCTGCAGGGCAATGAAATCCTCAGAAGTCTTTGTGATCTGTTAAAGAGATATAGAAACGATATACTATATGAGGAGAGGAAATGACAAGACAAGATTCAGAGGTGGTTGGTTATGATAAAATGAAGGTTATTACCTCTTTGGAGAAACTCTGTAGTTGTTCTGCTTCTTTTTGTGATGATTCCTTGTTGGCCTTCAGGTTCTTCCTGTCTTTGTAGCCTCTGTAGTTACTCTGGATCTTCACTGCAGCCTGTTCTTCTTCCAGTGTTTGTTCCGCATCTGTCTCCTTTTTACGTCCTATTACAACATCAGTAACATCCAAGGCCTTCTCCTCTCCTTCCACTTCAGTTTCATCCTTTGGCTCCTTAGGAATTACAGCTTCCTCCTTTGCTTTTGTTTGGGCTTCTCGTTCTGCCTTCAGCTTCTTTCTGTCTCGTTGGCCCCTGTAGTTACTTTGAAGCACAGTAGCAGCTTTTTCCTCATCCAGTCCCTCAGAGTTCTGAGCAGATACATCTTGTACAGATCCCTCTGTCTGTGTCACCTGGTCGTCCTCTTTTGGAGGTTCTGGTGTTAACTCCTTTTCTTTCTTCCTTTTGTTTGGGATCTTTCCTTCCTCTTCCAGTCGCTTTCGCTCCTTGTGGCCTCGGAAGTTACTCTGAATCACCACAGCTGCTTTGGTCTCATCTGGGTCTTCAGTCTTGACATCACTTGCAGAAATTTCCGTTTGTTCAGCTGATTCTTTGTCTGCTAGTGTTTGAACTTCTGGCACGTTTTCCTCACCTGCCGGGATTTTATCCCTCTGCTTCTTGGCTGGGATCTTGCCTTCTTCTTGCAACCTCTTCCTCTCCTTGTGACCTCTAAAATTACTCTGGATAACAGTGGCTGCCTTGGTCTCATCCTCTAAGTTGACAGTCTCTTCCACTGCTGCATTTTCCTGATAATTCTCTCCCTTCTTGTCCTCCAACTGCCCTTCTTTTCTAGCATCTGTAGCTGGTGCATCCTCAATTATTGCTTCATCTGCCACCTCTGTATGTTCATCATCCTCTGGCACCTGTGTATGATCACTGTCATCATTCTCATCTGCTTCATAAGTACTTTCTTCATCCTCATCATTCTTTTCCCCTTCTTCTTTGCTGGTAGATTCTTTCCCACCCTCATCTTCCATCATTGTATTTGGTGGCAACTCCAGTTCAACCCCAGCCACATTCTTTTTTCTCTCCTTGAACTTTTTTCTCTCTTTATAGCCCCTGTAGTTGCTCTGAAGAACCACTGCAGCCTTAGTTTCCTCCTCCTCATTCTTCACATTGTTGTCTGGACTAAAGGCGCTTTCTTCATTATTGCTCATCTCTGGTTCAGGCGTCTGTCCATCTTCTTTCAGGGCCTTCTCTGCTTGCTCTTTCTCTTTGGCTTCTCTTTAAACATAATTAATACATCTTTGTCAAAAAATAAAAACAACTGATCTTTTTCTATGCTTTATTCTGTGCACTCCCTCTCATACCGTTTTCTTTTGAAGCTTTTCCTTTCCTTGTGTCCTCTGTAGTGGGCCTGAATCTTGGTTGCAGCCTTGTTCTTTTCATTTATCAACTCCTTATATTTCTTTTTTGCAAGATATCCCCTGCAAACTGAAGAAGACAAGACATGAAACACTAACATACACTCTAAACTTATTTAAGACTGCAGATTGATCTTACCAGCCTGAAACTGGACGATGAAAGCCTCAAACTTTGCTTTGCTTTTATCTTCAGCTACCTGCCTTCGAACTTTATGTCCTCTGTATGCTGGAAATTAAAGTATGATTTAGCACAATTGCTCCATGACTCATTTGTATTCCGGTGCGCTAACAGAGTTTACAGTTTACAAACCTGACTGCAGCACCAGAGCGCTCTGTTCTCGCTCTTTTAATATCCGTTGGTACCGCTTGGCCCCGAGCCAGCCTCGAACGCAAGCCTGTAGCAGAATGATCCATTGTGTGGCCTGCTGCACCATCAGATTCAGGTGTTCAACATGGTAGTACTTCAGGAAGACCTAAGAGATATAAAATATAAATAGATATAGAATAGATATAAAATATTTTATTTATCAGCTTTATCAAGTTTCATTCATTCCTTTGATTGTGGGAGTTTATAATCAAACACAGAGACATTTAAGCAGGTTTGGATTCATTTTACCTTTGCTAATATTGTATGTGTATGTTACTTTTTTTTTTTTAGAAGCTACTGCTTACGCTTTCATTGGTGTGAATCAAGATTGCAATGACGTGAACTGAAAAGCGCTATGAACAATTATCTGATGAACTGTCACCTGCACCTGTCTGAAATATTCCAGTGTGATCCTACAACTTTTGAGACTATACATTAGAGCTCGAGTTGAATTGCACTACTTTGCTTTCTTTGCCAATATTTGTGCATATTAGGGAAAGTACTGTAATCAAGACCCAAGATGCCTTGGGCGTTTCTTGAGGTCAGTGTTATTAGGAAGCCACTGAACAACTGAACATATATAGTGGTTAACATGATGTTATGATTTTTTCAATTTAATCATAGAACTCATGCTTCCTCGTTTTAGACATGATTAAAACTCGACCTCAATATCTTGTTGACAGCAGCACTCCAACGATTTTACACAAGGTTCAATTTAGTATAAAGTACATAGTAAATCATTCAACTTTGCCAGCTTTAAAGGCATTTCAGTATAGCGTTATAGGACTTGAAGATAAAATAAAAAACTGTATGTCTACCTTAGTTTTCCCCATTGCCCAGTTCTCCAACTTAGCCTTTTCTAGTATTGCAGCACATGTTTCAGGAGTCACAGCTGGCTCTTCATGAGCATGGAACGCCAAGAAGTAGTACCTGTAACAATCAGTGCATTCAGATGAATACTAAAATGAAATACATTACACAATAATTTTCATTTGATCAAAATCAATTTAGACCTGGATTGATGTGAGCACCCACTGACCTCTTTATAAAGTTTGCGAACAGGATGCGGTGAGAGTAACCCTGCCGTCTGATCTTAGCTGTCTCCAGAACACCCGTGTATCGCAGCTGAACCAGAACCTTTTCTATGTCAAATTTGTTGGCATGGCGATCATTGTTGGGCTTGATACAACGCACAAAGTGGGGCTGCCCAGCCACCATCTTGGACAGAAGGTCCATCAGTGAGTACTAGAAAGAACATAGGAAAATGAGAGTGAAACCCATTAAGCAGCAAGACTGAGACATAATAATAATGATAATGATAATTAATAACAGCACTGTGGTAACACATAATTTTAAAGAATGTCTATTTTTACCCTGAAGTAAGAGGACACTGTCTGTGTTCTCATGTTTGTGGTTTCTCTTGGATGGTAAGGTGTGTCTCCATGTTCCCCTGTCTGGACAAACAAACGTTAAGCTTGTCAAAAACAATAATCCAAGCTGTACTGAATGGGTAACAACACTGTACTTCAGGGGTATTTATTGTTGTCTTCAATACAGTACAGCTTCATGGGATTAAAGAGATTTAAAGACATTTTAATACAGTGCCCTTGAGGCAACCTTGGTAATTTTGCAGATGATGAAATTAAGACAATGATCTACACTTGTGTGTGAAAATTAGTGCCCCCTTTTATAAGTCTCATTTTTCTATATGTAAAAATATATTTTAAATGATCTGATCATAGTGGGTCTATAGTTTTTTTTTTCACTGTAACAAAAATGAAGCAACATGTTAACATGTAGATCCATCTTCCCTGCATGACTGTATCTGTATATGACATTATTGTGTAGGAATTTTGGCCCATTCTTCTTTACTTTTCTTCTTTCATTGCTTCACTTCGTTGAGGGTTTTAAACATTCACTTATGCACAGATTGCCTAAGGTCCCTGTATCTCTGGGTTGAGATCTGGACTTTGACTAGGCCATTCCAAAACCTTGATTCTTTTATTTTTCAGTCATTCTGGTGCAGATTTATTGGCATGCTTTGAATTACTGTCTTGGATTTGGCTGTCGGATAGATGGCCTCATATCTGTCTCTTAAATGTTCTGGTATAGAGAGTAGTTCATGCTCGACTCAATGACTGCAAGGTGCCCAGGCCCCTCGACTGTAAAAAGAAGCCCAAAATGCTTTTTGGTTATTGCCAAACATGGCACTGGACATCAAGGCCAAACAATCCCACTTTGGTCTCATTTGTCCAGAGGACATTGTTCCTGTCTTGTGGTTTGTTCAGACGCAGTTTTGCCAACCTTAGCCATGCTTTCAAGTTCTTTTTAGACCGAATAAGTTCCACTTAGCAACCTACATGTTCATTCTTCTTCAAGAAGTGCTTTAATATTTATCATGCTGGTGGTATGGCTGAGCCATCTAAGGCGCTGGATTAAGGCTCCAGTTTCTTTAGGGGCTTGGATTCGAATCCCAAATATTTTGAGGCAGCATGTTGCTCATCTGTCAACCCCAGGGGTAGTGGTTCTTGGTTCCCCCTGGCTACATGCTATGGTGTCCTTGGACAAGGCACCAAAACCTTGTTATAGCACCATCATATATGTGCTGCTGTCTAAACAACAATTTCATATGGGGATCAGTAAAGTGTCTCATTGTCATTATGCCCAGTGAGACCTCCAGGGGCTGCAATGTAGCTATACGTTTTTTTTGTATTTCTCTAAAGTATTGCATGATTTGGGTGAGTGAATGTTCACTCCTGGAAAGATTGGGAACTGTCTAGAATGTGTTCCACATGTGAATAATCTTTCTCACTGTAGAACTTTGAAAATTGTTTATAATCATTTCCAGATTGATGTGCACCAACAGTTGTCTAAAACCATTGCTTATGCTTTCCCTCTTGCCATTATATAAACACACACCTGAATGCTCCGGATCAGCAAGAGGTTTGCACACCTGCTGATAATCAGTTATCAAAGGCTGATAATCATCAGCACTTGGCTGCAACTTACCCTTTGAAATCCTATAGAAGCAGTAAGGGGGGATTTCTTTTTGCCCTTGTGTTTTTTTTCTGGTTGGTTTCATATTTATTAAATAAATAATGACAAGATTAAAAAAGTCGTATGTTGTTGTTGGTCTGTGGTTGTATAAACATACTATGATCACGTGATTTGTTGTTTTTACACAAGAAACAAAAACCAGCAAACAAACAAAAACTGAATTATAAGACGGGGCACTAACTTTCACAAGCACACTGAAACGGAATACTTTGACTGTAATCAAAACATATCTTATTTTGAAAAATGACCATTTGTATTGTTACTGTGTCATTAAGAGGCACATCAAGCAAGCATTTTTTTTCAGGAGTACGCTTCATGTCCTTAGCAGGCTGCAAGAGATACATAACATGGATAATCAAAAAGGAAGAAAAAGCCAAATTAGTGCAGTAGTACAATCTACATAATACTAATAGTTACTAGTTAAATCTGTCAGTTGTTGACAGTTTTAACTGTTTTAAACCCTACATCTAATTCTTAGCACCATATTTAAATGGGAGAAACACTTTTATAGCAAGCCTAATATTGCTTGTAGCATTTTTCATGCTCATTGTAGCTTCTTAAGAGGGAAGCCTTTGATGAGCTTTTTGTCTAACTTATGCAGATGAATGGAAATAGATTCAAGCACTCATCAAACACAGTTCATTTAAATGTAGCCACTGTCAGTTGCCTTTAGGTGAACAAATTGCCTCAAGCCTTACATTTAGCAGGTAGTACAATCTTGTTCTGCCACAATCTAAGCTAATTTATTAAAGTAAATAATAAAGTTGCCGGTAGGAGATTTATTTGGCCAGTAGCAACTGAAAGAGACTCAGGCTGATTACCAAATGCTTTGAATACAAGATTTTAACATTTAATAGCTTTTTAAAGAACTTTTTAAAAAGCCTAGCTCTCTGTAAGCCATGTTATTCGAAATGCAGGTATAAACAAGCAAATCCATTGCAGTTATAATTGTGAACAATGAGTGTTGAAATTGGGTAGTATTTATACATTTAACATCTTACAAATAACAGTGGAAAGTTTGCATGAGTACAATGACACGCCACTAAATTAGGATCAATTTGTACAGTAGTAGTAGTAGGACATCTACAGTCAGCATCTACTTTGGTAAAATAATACCTACTCAAACACAAAGTATGCGGAAATATGTTGATTACCTCACTAAATGAAAAGGAGCTGTATAAAGTTAGCATTCCCATCTTTTTGAAGAAGAAATGCAGAGATAAAGGAATGTGAGGGAAAAAGAAGACAACTGGTAAAAAACAAGATTCATGTCGGATAGAACAAAGTAGGAACAAAAAAAATTAATTATTCAAGAGCAGTGGCTTTCACAGTAACAGTAAGAATAAACAATCAAACATTTCAGGAGAAGGTCTTGATGTAAGGGATGATATAGTGATAATGCAGACGCTACTGCAAATACCTTGGCAAAGGCGACAGTGCGTGTCGGGGTCCGCGGGCTGTGCATTGTGTTTATGCCTTTACCCTTGGTGTGGGCAAGGTTACCTGCGAAATAAACAAAGACGATGAGAGTCAGTCAGCAAAGTGCCCTCACCAGTGGAGAGTTGGTTAATACACGTAAGAATCGACCACAGAAACAGAGCTGTATCCACATTTTTAGAAGGTTAATAGAAATGACCGATGACAATGAACGTTCTTAAGACTGGACCTAACATCTTTATCTGAAAGAGGTACATTTCATATACCTGAGGTAACACAGTTCTTTTTTTAACACTCCTTGGCATAGTTACAAGGAGAACTGTCTTTTAGATAAGTTGTTGCTGATTAGTTAGATGAAAATGACCTTATACTGTCAGGTAGCTTTAACACTACTTTCAATGAGTGATTATTGGCTTTGTGATTTCATTTTGACAGAGCTGGCAGTCTGTTCTGCCAACAAAGGATACTCTCTCTGCCAAGGGCAGCTTACTATAACTAATGCCTACAGACAACAGAAGAAATCCAGGGTATAAGGAGTAAGAACAGCCTTTTGTTGTATTTTAGCCATGTATTGAATGCTGCTTTTAACAATGTAAACAAACAAACCTCTTTCTTATTGCACCTATATTCTGTAAGCTGCCCTGTTTACCTGTTTTGGTCAGAGGATGGGTGACAAGTTTGCGAATAAGCTCGTTCTCTGACGACCTCAGCAGCAGGATTATGTCAGCTGGAAGCGTATCTCTGTTCTTGGCTAAGAAGCCTGCAGCATTGTACATCACCTTAAAATTTAGAAGAAGGGAACATTACGGATTCAATCTGAAAGAAAACCTTTGTACACACATTTCTACAGTCAATTATCAATTAAAACACCCCACTGGTGGACACCCTAGGGCCAGTAATTACCTTTCCAGCATAGTGATGAATACCAAAGCCAAGGTCGACCCTCTTTGGTCTCCAGAAGCTTTTGGCTTTAAGATTATCTTCAAATTTCTCTAAAACATCAAATTGCACATCTGTTAATTATCCTCTAAAGCACCCAAGGCTATTTAAGTGAAAATAAACCTCTTAAGTACATTATACCTGCAATGTGAGGATATTACATTATTTAAAAATGAAATAATTATGAATATTGGCTTTGACACTTTGTTCTGTGGACATGAATAATGTCATCTGTCTGTGTCTGTGTGTTTGCTAGAAATATATAAATATTAACATCCCTTCAGATGTTAAACTACTTTCTGCTTTAATGTTTGAGACAATGAGACCAAAAAGTTAGCTAAGTTAAACAAAAGCATAATCAAACTAAACAAATCTGATTAAGGAGAGTTAATAAAAACTACCTCATTCCTCAAGACAAATCACATTAAGTGGGAAAGGGTATGCAAACTAGGAAAAATTAAATGCTACAGTATAGACAGCAAAACCAGCCTGAAATAGATGTCTGCCAATAGTAAGCCGACGGGACTGACCTACGAGGGTCTGGTCTGTGGCCTGTGGGAAACGACTCTCCTCATCCAGAAGTGAGAGTAACCCCATTGGCTTCTGCAGGAACAAGTCCAGGAGGGGCCGGTTGTCCTCATACTCAATCATACGAGCATCCACTTCTTCATTTAGGTACTCATCCTGTACACAAATGAGACACAATTAGAATTTCACTGTGCAATTATAACCCAGCTGGACTCTAGAGATTCTCTAGATGCACAGTTTCACTGTGATGTAGCCCAGTCTTTCAATTGGTCTTGTATACAATATGGTGTGATTGTATGTGAATGTGTTTTTTTTTTTTTTTTAAATATAATCATTAGGTTCATTAAAATGCTGAATATATCTAATTATGTTGAATTTGTGTTTGGAAACACAATTCCATCCATCCATTTTCTATACTCTGCAGGGGTCACGGGTGTGCTGGAGCCTATCCCAGCTGTCATGGGGTACACCCTGGACAGGTCGCCAGTCCACCACAGGGCAACATATAGACAAGCAACCATTCACCCAGGACCTTCTTGCTGTGAGGGGACAGTGCTAACCACTGCACCACCATGCCGCCCGGAAACACAAATCATCTAACATTAATTTCCTGGAAAATAATTGAGCCACGTTTGATTGACTATGTACAGGTCATATTTTTTTTTCCTAAACTAACAAGCTATTTTGTACCCCTCAAATCATGCTTGAGTATTCAGAAAGCCTGTAAACTGTAAAGTAAGACACTACACACACTACACTACACACTACACAAATTTGGGAACATAAATTGGCCAAAATCATAGCTGACTGTACAATAGCTACACACTTCTGTTTTCCCCTGTAGATAAATGTGGTCTTGGGGGCAAAGTGAGCCCTCTCTGAGCTGCTAGCATGACTCAGCAACATTACCACATCTAATCCGTGAAGAAAAGAACTGAATGGGAACAAACAACATCAAATTAGCAAGCTTATTGTAGCATGAACTGCACTGTGAGGGAAACAAACCACTTCAGGAAATATGCAGGGATGTAGATGGACAGTGAATAAATCTACGGAAACATACAGGAGAATGTATGAATGTGAAAGTGAGAAAACCTAAACTAATGCTGCCTTAAATGTACTTTATTCCACTATGGATGTGACAAATTAAGTGATGCTTATTAATCTCATAGTGCAGTACATTTTCCTTATGCTATGGATATATGGTTCCAGTCTAGGGAAAATGTATTTCTGGGCCTGGTGCCAACAATACCCAAGAGTGAATTTAAGTCCAATGCTAAATGTCTTAAACTCCTAATTGACCCTCGTTTGGGATGATTAATAGCTCCTCTCCATGGGTGAGACCAAATCGTTTAACATTAGCAAACCATTTTCAGCCCCCCCAGGGCAGAACACACTCATGAGACCATATAAAGGGGGGAATCGCGAATCTCATTCTCCCGTAAATAAAGAAAGCAGCCTATTTTACCCTTGCCATCTCTCTTAAAGCGCAGAGTGACAAATGATGACATGTTATCACTATTTAGATGGAAATGAGGTAATACCAAGGTGAAAAACAGCATATAAAGTGCTTTTCATAAGGTATTCAAGCTCTCAGAAAGTGTTCGGTAATAGATTTGAAGAACTTCTGGTGTGGACTGGACATTACCTGTTCCCAAGCAAATATGTGCTGGTTGAAGTAAAACTGGATCTGCTCGTTGGCAATGTTGATGCAGAGCTGCTCAAAAGAGTTTTTCTTGAAGTTCTCAAAACCAAAGATGTCTAAGATGCCAGTGTTCAACCCCTTGTCATCCTCTCTGGAGGTAAGAAGAATGAAACATCTAGGTGGTAAATCACTGTTGACTTCTCATCACTGAAAATGATCATGTGTAGTCACCCAGGTCTACAGTGTTTTAAAACCTTTTTTCCTCTCTGTTTAATCTTCTGATATATATTTCGACCTGTGGAGCTATAATTACCAATTAATAAACTAGATTAAGGAGGCAGATTCACAAATACAAAAACAATAATCCAATGTTCAAACTTTGTCATTTTTCCTAAAAAAGTACAAACTTTGTGAGATGACCTCATTCTGCATTCATGACAGCCAAACACACCACATCACACTCTCTGTTCCTAATCTCACCCTAGGTGACTGTCGGGTCGCAGCAGTGTGTTGATACGGTTGACAATCCAGCTGAAGAGGCGGCCGTAGAGAGCTTTGCTCATGGCGTCCCTCACCTCTGCTGCTTTTTCCACCGTGTTGGGCCTGACGATCGTCTCTCCCCGGGCCACAACACAGTGGGAGGTCAGGGCTTCCTGAAGCTCATCTGAGCGGATACGCAGTAGTGATGCCACTGACAGGAGCGAGATGAGATTAGTGCTGAGATGAAAATTTGCATTTCTAAAGTGGAATGAGTACAAGCAATACATGCAGCATCTGCAAATATACACCCATAAGTATGTAAGATGATGTTCAAGACAAAACTGGGAAAAAACTTGATCATCCATCACATAACCAATAAACCTCATCGAGACATCTTTGTAAATAATTAGTCAAAACAGATGTTTAAATCGATAATCCTGAAAGAAAACTATGTCTTGTGAAATCTAACCATTGCAAATACATGTTTGGTAATGACATTGGCGTTGATAATTCTGCTGTCTGTACTGATGGATAATAGTTTTCTATATTTAGCTCAACTCCACCTGGAGCCCTGTGTAGAGTTAATGAAGAGTAGCAGAAGAGGGAGTGGGAGGAGTGGGAATGTAGTGAATGAAATCCAGAGTCATGATTAGTTTTACATCATCATACGCATCAGCCATGCCTTTTCTCTTTTGTCTCACCATTCTCTAGAACAGAGATGTTGGAGATGTTGCTCTTGTCAGTTTGATGCTCTGAAGCAACTGGAGAGAACTCAATATCGCCAGAGTTGAGGATGGCTGCAAGAGTGCTGTAAACACTGCCCAGCTCCTGCAGAAATCATGGACAGAGAGAGTATGTAGAAAACAGAGGTGTTGAAATGGTTGTAGAGGATTTAAAGATTATGTAATGTCATTTTCATTTATTTTTTTTGTGTTATTGACTTATTTAATTCAGCCGTTGTTGAGTATGTGCATGTTAGAGTTCTGATTACCAATACTTATGATTTTTCATTATTATTATATTATTATTTCCTTATGTCATTGTGACATTTCAAGGTCGCTCTCCAATGAGAGGAGCTTAACTGTAGCCTAGTTTGGTGGAAAGCAGATGGATAGCATCTTATTCTTTTACTTTCAAATTCCTTTGTCCATAAATTGTCAAATGTTACATTTGTCTCAAAGGTGACTTACAAGTGAGGTATAAGTAAGAATTTTCTTTTAACAGACAAGACAGTGAAAGCCAAATAACATGAGAATAATATACACATTGTTTCTT
>OMLM01020154.1:241658-257942 GCA_900302695.1 Helostoma temminkii | reverse complement strand
TGAATAGGATGCAGCAGACTGAAGAACTGCAGAGACACTAATGAGATGCACTGAGCTACATCCAGTGCATTATCAACAAAATGCATGAGTACACATGTAAAAACACTCACAAAAGACTATATTCACACACCTGGGAAGTGTATATCTCCATCTTATGGAAAGGATTAACTGCGATTAGGATGTCCCCCACATAAGTGTAAATTTGATCTCTTCCATAGCGACTCTGAAGCTGCTCTGTTACTGTGTTCTGAGAAAAAGGAACAAGCTTGATTCAGTTTTCAAATGTTATGTTTCCGGGCTCATAAATGCTACACAAATGAAATGAATGGTCAAGGTCATTGCAGACTGCATATAATTATTATCACACCTAACAGTACTTCGACTTATGTTCTGCCGCAAGTCTAAAAGTGAGATTGTTGTTTTATCTTCACCTCACGTGATGATTAATTCTTCTGCCCCATATACTGCTGGGACAGGTAGATCAACAACAGAAGGCAGACACTACCTCTCTCATACTCATCTTGACGGATGGGTTCAAATATCCGCTGGCAACTAATACTGGTTGTATCATGTTCATGCATCAATTCAGCACTCAGATTTGATAAATTGTTCTAAATGTTATTTCTGCAAAAGATGCTGCTGTGTATTTTTCTTATTGTTGTTGTTCAACAGACCACAGCGACTGATCAGGAAAATTATGCTAAATTTTCCTGATACCAGTAGGTACCAGCTTTTACAATATTTACAATAAATATAATCATTCAACCTTGAATTATTGTGACCGATAAGCAAGGCTGTGTCCATGATCAAAAAAGCTAATTTACAGTATATTTTAAAAAACAATTTGTAAAATCTATTAAATGTTTGGATAAACCAATACCTAGATTTAGAAGATGCATAAAATGAGCTGTTGTTTGCCTAAACCTAGACACTGAATGTTCTCTTTCTCTCTTCTCTTTCTGCCTCAGCTCTGAAAGTTTTAATAACAACTAACTTATTTTTTATAAGTTGATGCCTAAGAAAACCAGAGTTAGAGGTAAATCATAACAGTTTTGTTTACACAATTTTTTTGCATTATTGTGATAGGAGCCTTAACCTTTTCACCGTAGCCTGGTTTGTTTTATTGTTTTGTTATTTAGGTGCATAGTTATTTCCGTTTTTATCACATCCATAAATTGGCTTAAATGCATTGCAGACCGTCTTACCTCATCTAGAACTTCTAAAATGGCAAGGTCTTCCACCTCATCCGGGTCACTCTGGGACTTCATTTGGCTTCCTTTTTTAGTGTGGATGCGTTCATGCCTGGAATTAACAGGACAGCCAGATAATTTTGCTACTGATCATTGATTTAATGTTTATACTGTACATACAACTGTCAGGAATCTAGATTTAATGGCGAGGATTTCATTTTTACAGTAAATAAACCCAAAATAAGGTTCTCTCAGCGGTTTTCACCAGAAGCTGTGTACACTGAACATTAGCACATGTTATTAAATGTATTTCTGAGTCCAGGAAATAGCCTCTCTGGCTATCTCACATAGGTTACACCTATAGACATGACTTCTGAATTTTATAGCTAATGTCTGCATTGCACAGTATCAAAATGTCCCTGGCAGCAAACTTAGTTGTGTATTTACAGTTACAGCGCCAGGCTTTGGCTTTATCTGTGAAATTGTACAATAGAAATACATCATTATCACCTTTTTTTTACATTACATGATGAATGTAAGTTTTAATATGATTACCAGCCATATCACAATGAAATGCATTATTTTGTAGTTGATGGGGGAACGTGGTTTCTATTCATCTCTGCTAAAACTCCATCTATCTGAAAACTAATGATGAATGCTGTTGAAGTTTGGGCTTATCAAATGACATAGTTGGTTTACAGTGCAGGTCATGACCCCAGTTACACAGCATCAAGTCCACGTACAGAAAACAGAGAAAAATAGCAATAAAACAACATGGGAAACTGAACATTTTAAATAGCACATGTATAATAGTAAATACATGTGCAGCTACAGCAAGATTTCTTACTGCACTAACAAAGCCTAACATCATCATCTACTGCTACTGTGGCAAATTGTTCATTAATGCATTTTACCTGTCGCCTGTGCTTCTGTCTGCCTTTGCATGTTGGCTTCAACAACAAAAATATCATTAACATTTCATGACTGCATGCACACTTTGTGGCCCAACATTTTGACTTGTGTAACATATAAAGTGTAGCCTGCACCTCGAGTGAAACTGAAGCAGGACTGAGCTGCTTAACTGAGGGCGGCAGAACTTGTGAAGCATCCAGCATAGGGGGGTTATTTGGATTATACAGCATGCAAAAATTAAGCTGCAACCTGGTTATGAAAGCCCACCGACATACAGATTTGTTTTTTGGGTGGTGGGAGGTTTATAGTAATGACTACCACTTTATAGAATGTAAATATTTTGTGTGCATTGCGGCTGAACAGTAGTAGCACAACTCTTAGCATGTCAATAATAATATGTAGAAATGTGATATTGGAACAGAATCATACAGTAAATGCAAATAGAGCAGTACCTTGTTTTTTCAATGATTCCTATTTGTTGATTGAGATCGATGAGCTCAATCAACTGTTTCTGCAATATTTTCTCCCTGCCAACAATCTGTCTGATGAACACATGCTGGAGCAAGTCTAGCACATTTGGTCTCAGCTCAAAGTCCTTAATAAGACATCTGTGGGAGGAAGTTATGGTATGTGAGGACAAGGGATGCAATGAACTTCTTGGATTTATATTCAAAGCATCTGGTTATGTATCATCAGTGAGAATATTTGTTATTTACAGAGGCATAACAAACACCCTAGCATCCACACTCTTACTTGCAGATGAAATCATTAAAGTTGTCTGACCAGAGCTCCGGCTGGTGGAGAGTAGGCGGAGGATTTCTGTTAAAGGAAGAAATGGAAAAGATAAATGGAAGGATAAGATGAGATTAGATTTACGCGAGCGGGGTGGCGAACAATAGGCCGAGGCACAGAGTGTGACGATGGAGTGAAATCCTAACACTGGAACTATTCATCATCAAAAGACATCCAGGCATTTCTGCAATATCATGAGGCAATAATAAACGGCCCTCCACCTGTGCAGCTGGGTGGTATTGACAGACAACCAATAGTCAGTAACATTAAGAATCAAAAATATAACCAAATTTAATAATCTTAAGGTTTGTCCTGAAAGCAGTCAGACATTGTTCAGCGGTCAAACATAACAAGGCCTCACAGCCGACTGAGCTAATTAAGTTCTGCTTTAAGTAGCCTTTTTACAAGAGGGTTCCTGACAAGTGGTAGAGAAGTCAGAGCTGCCTGCTAATGTACCAAGGCCTTTTTCATGTCGGCTCTGACAGCGATAAATTGGTCTAATGAGAGGACATACATCTCCTGTTTATCACACAACACTGCCAGTGCAGTCAGCAAATGCATCAGGCATTTATTTGGATTCTGTTAATGCTGTGACTATTAAAATGTTTTCCTTATCTAGAAGGAAAACAGGACCCTGTGGAGACAAAGAAAAAAATGTAAATGATTTCATTTTTAAGGTTACTTAGATTAAATCTGAAAATATATTTTAATTCTAATATCTGGTTTAGACCTAAGTACATTTTTTGTTTGTCCAATTTGTCCAGCCATAAATTTGTTTTCTACAACATGAGAGGTGACTTCTCTCTGTTGCACATAATGAAGAATTTTTTACATGTGTGATTAATTAGGAGAGTGTGTTTAATTTTTAACCTGCTCCAGAGCGTGATGCAATGAGCTGGAGTTTAATGTTTACATACACAGTCATTCCAAATTACTGTGTTCCTATTTATAGTTAGGGTAAAGGAAATACAGAGAGAATCTGAATAGTGTTTGTGTTTGTATTTGTTTCTGTTCACCTATGTTCCCATACAGTTACAGTATTGTTTTTTAACATTGTAAAAATATCAAAGTAAGGGCTTTTTTTGATGGTTTTATTTGGCCAAGGTAAGAAAAATAAGGCAAGGTGTGATTCAGTCAGTTTCCTCAGTGTGTTTTTTCCAGCACTGCTTCAGGAATGAACCCACAGCAGTGAGAGGAGGAGTGAGGAGTGTGAACAGAGAGCCTGAAGCTCTGACTGCAGCAGTCACATAGATTCTGAGAAAGCTGTGTGATGGCTCCTGTGGTGCACGACCCCCAGAGCAAGTGCACCGGACAGCTATGACACAGGAGCTGTCTGTGTGTGTGTATGTATGTTTTTCTATCACTGCATGGTGTGTGCCTTACACACACACACACACACAATGTGCAGTGCTGTTAAAATGACAGTGACGGTGAGTGCTTATATAGCCTTCTGCACTCACAGATGCAATGATAAACAATTACATTTCACCTTCAGCCCATGATAAATACAGATGAAAAAAGGGTGGCTGTTTTCTCAGTGACGACCGGGATCAGTGCCAGCAGGGGAGTGGCTTATGGATGAGCCCCCGCAAGCAGAAAAAAAGACATTTGAAAAGAAAAGACTGTAGTTTGTCTTGTGAGTGTCTGTTAGAGAAGCAAATCACTGCATTGAGGTGAAGGGGATGGATTTTCTGGATTGCAGTAGAACCACTATGCATTATGCTGTCTTTACATCCCTCTGCATGTGGAGGAGATAATAATGAAAACACACTGACCACCGTCTGCATCAGTGGCGTAAATAAAATATCAGCTCCGGTGCTGAAAAGGTTTGTACTTTAAAATTTTCTTTAAAGGACTGTCATTTGCTGACCTTCACAAAAGCTGCAATGATTAATTGGTGATTGAAGTAAATAAACTAAATACAATCCTTAAATGCCTAACATTTGAATAGTTCTAGCTTTTCAAATTAGAGTATGAAGCTTGGACTATCTTTGGACCATTTCTCCTCACAGAACTGCTTCAGCTCCGCTGTGTTCTCAGGCTGTCTGCTGTGAATGGTTGTGTTGAGGTCATTCCACAGCAACTCTACTGGGTTAGGTTTAGTCATTTTTACACCAAACATGCTGTATGTTCTTCCCAAACAATTCTGTCTTTGTTTAATTTGTATATGTCCAAGACATGGACAGCTGTGTTGTAGAGAGTCAAGATGGTCTTGAGCAAACCAGCTAAAGATGCAGGATAAAGAAGGAGAATAAAGACTGTGTCTTTTTGTGTTGTTTGACAGTGTCATCCATTGTCTCTATCAAACCACATATGGTGAAAAATAAATGAAAAAAAGGGCTCTCAGTGTTTCAAACATTCATTTATGTATAGGCAAATGATGAAGCTATGTTCAGAATTTTGTTTCTGTAGAACCTGAAGGTAGAATAACAGCAAAGTAGAAAACTGGCTAGTACTGTGACAGTAGAATAAACAGTGCAGCTCTGACTAATCATGACAGACCATTGTATATGTGTAATAGAGACTCACCTGGGTATTTTGAAAAGTGCTCTCATTGGGTGGAGGTCAGAGAGTGGTGGGTCTCCATCTCCCAGCTCTATGGCAGTGATGCCAAGTGACCAAACATCACAACGAGCATCATAGGTTGAGTCCAGCTGCTGCTCACATGCTATAACCTGGAGAAAGCAAAATGAAAGACCAAATATAAAGAAAGAATCTACAGTACATACATGAGTCATGTTGAATAAGATGTCAATTACAAGTCTGTCTGGTAAATTAAGGTAAATTAAAAACATATTAGTCATTAATATGCTTACTTGTTCAGCCTAAACAACCATATACATTGTTTGGTCCTACGCTTTCATACAGCACACAGATGGCATGCGGCACAATGACATCTGTTGTCTATTAAAGTGGCACCAAAATATCAGCTGCTGTCTCATATGCTGCGTTGCAATACACCATTACAATTACACTAAAATGGTAGCTGCCACAACACATCTTCTGTCATGCTGCATTACAACTTGTGGTTTGGTGGAGTTTAGGCGCCAAGGCTACATGGTTAGGGTTCATATTTAATGGCCTTAACATCAAAACAACAACTGAAAGTTTTCACACTGGATTTAAACTCTGGTCTCCTGTGGGAAGAAAGTTCTGTCCGTGCACACACGTTACAAAGATAAACAAACGTGTAACATAGCAAAATGCCATTTCTGGAGTTGTCTGATATCCAAGAAATGATTATAACAGGGCTGAGCCAAGGCTGTGGTCTACACACATATACAGTCTACCATCAGTGTCCTCAGGACAGCACAGTACCAAATCAACAATATGAATCATCTGTGAGGGGAACGCATGCATACACGTAACCACACACACTAATGAACATCACTGTCAAAGGTCTGAAATCAACATAATTAATATTCCCATTTTTCAGTCACTATGTGTTTAATTAGACAAGATAACAAGAATACATCCTAACACACGACTGTTCACAGTCCTTTATGGAAAAAAGTATCTGACAAAAGCATCACTGTTAATTTTGCAAAAAATGTCATTTAAAATGATTAGACTGTTTCCACAAAAGAGACAAGTACACTCAACTCAGCCAAGTTATTAATGACTCACAAATAACTCACAAATAGTTCATAGTAATAGTAATCCAGTCATCCGAATTGTATAACATAATCCCTTACCTCACTCCTCAAATTACAAGCAAATCTCCTTCAGGAACCAGGTACAGCAGTATAAATGAAATATTGTAATTCAGTCCAGAATATCAGTGTTTAGTACAAGAAACGTTTTTAAATACTATAGATCCTTGTCTAATGGTCTTTGTCCTGATTTTATATCTTTCAGCCAAATAACTTAGGAGTTGAGAGTCCGCTTTCACCAACTTCTTTGCTGGTAGACATCTTACATAAATGACACTGAAATCCTTGAGTGAAGACAGCACATATCATGTCATCGAATGCATGATTTGCACAATATGCAAACCTCATGTAAAAAAGTGCACTTTGATTTGACCTCACATGTAAGCTTAACTCTGAGAAGGGCAAATCAGGGTACAGCATCCACACTGGGAGGACATTAAGACCAGTTAAGTGGCATGTTTTCCAAATTGCTTCAATTTCGTGTTTCAATATTATTTTTAATGCTTCAGATTCTAAACAAGAGAGGCATAAAACATGTGCCAGCCAGACTGCACTACTGGAGTTTTACAGAGCATCTAAAGACTGTAGTGAGTAGCACCAGAAAAAAACAATTTCATTTTTATCCTGCATCATTCAGACTTTTAAAAGAGAGTATAGATGTACCCATTTTGTCCCTACATGGGTTGCTAATGGTTTAGCTACTTTTATCTTATTCAGTGGTGAGGTTAAGTGTGCAGATGAGCTGTTACTGGTAACCACTACCTGCCGAGATGTTGTGGGTTCAGTTCAATGAAATATAAATGAAAGGTGTCTGTTTGATAAACCAAATACCCCTGCTCTTGCTAAACGCTTTGTTCTAACATTTAAGTGCGGCAAATACTGTCACTACAGAAGGTGTTGTTGAACCGTACTCACTTTTAATTATTTCACAGTGGTCAGATGATGTCAAGTTGTATCATCTGCTACTTCAGCAGCATGTCCTTGTTTTGTCATCGGTGTACCCTGTTTAATGCCAGTATCCACAGTACTTGACGTCTTTACTACTACACTTGAATCAATAGATGTTTTGCATAATTGTGGTTTATAATCATCTGTGGCACTCTGCAAATTACATTCACTTTTTACAATCTGATGGTTAGTTGCACACCTAAACCACTTGATTAAGACTAAACCATCTCTAAGAGTTTAGCATTGTAATACCAATATCAGAGCCATGATCAATAGAACCAGCAATACAATTTTGAAAAGTTATTTTGGTGCCTGCATTACCCATAATGTATCTTCATCTCAGACAGTTTGTAGATGGAGGTGTTATTTGCTGGCTCCAAGCTGAGATGAGGAGCATCCTGCAGTGAAGCTTATTTCTTTTTAACTTTACACCAGCATTTGCACCTTTATCACATATAGAAGAGTAACCTCCTTTAATGCTTTCCCTATGTCTGAGATGTAACAAAATTCAGTTCTCAAGCAAATACACAAACTTCCAAATACTTTTTGTACTTTCCTACTTTTGTATAAAAGACACACTACTTTCAAAACTGGCAATACACATTGTTGGGTATAAATACACAACAAAATAATACATGTTTACAGTGTGACTGTGAACGTCTATTGTAGCAGCCAATATACCTGCATTTATTTAGATCTATACAGTACACAAACTATGTATTTCTTTCTTTCTTCATTTATTATCATTATTACCATTATGTTTCTATGTGTATGTTTGGTGGATGAGTAGCATTCAACTAAAATCCATACCAGAAGTAAGATGAATCAAGCACAAGAAGCTCAAGCTACAAAACTGCCTCATTTTATATAATCTCTTCTACGCTATAGGACAACCTGCCAAAACTACGGGCCAGGATGATGTGATGATATAAAATGATTGGCTCTTGATATGACCATTTTCGTGGAATGTAAATGTAGTTCTAGTGCACTGAACCGCGATTAGATTGGAGTATAATAACGTAGGCTGCCCATTCCATATTTTTCACGAACATTGTGTCTGACAGTGTTATGTTTTTGATGAGTATTAACTGTGACCCACTGGGACTTGCTTCAGGCTAATGTAGTGGAAAGGGAAGAGCCTACAGGAGTGTTTATAGACCAGTTTTACTGTACCTCAGGAGCCATCCAGAAGGGAGTTCCCACAGAGGTGTTCCTCCTCAGACGGGTATTTGTCAGCTGGGCTGAAACACCTGCAGTGAATCACACTTTTAGAACACAGAACACAGAGACAATCTTCATCCCAATAACTTCATTGAAATTTTTTTTGTTGTTTTTTATGAACGTTAGATTGGCTGGTAAAAGCGATGATCTGTGAAAAGGAAAACAGTGAACAGCAAACAGCAGGGTGCTCCTTAAATGAACTGGGGCTGAATGGATCTCAGTGTTTTCTCGTATGCCACTGATAGAGCTGTCACTATAGTGACGAGGAGGAAAAAGAAAACACATACACACACACAGGAACATCACGCTTTTTTATCTTTCTTTCAAATGATAGATTGCTTTGAATTACAAATTGTTATGTGACTGCAGGTGGTTTTGCTGGACATTTCAAGAACATAATTTGAATACGGCTCACTTGTAAATTTTTTTTTTTAGCTGGAGACAGCATTTTTCCTTTTCTCAGTACCTAAGTGATTTATTTGCTTAGTTGGTTTTATCCATGTACATAAAAACAATAGGACAAAGTTATAACGAGTCTTTGATAATGTATGTGGTAAAAAGACTGACAAGGAACATGCTGACCCACAATCGTGACTTCAGTCCAGTCTAGACAAATCAGTGTTACACTAGACGGTGATGTTTCCCACAGCTGGCTCAGCTGTAACAGATCAAGAGCTGTAACCAGGACAAAAGCAGAGCCTCGAGGCAAAAGAGGCTGCAAACAAAAGGTGATCTACTGATGCATGACATGCTGCTGCATAACATTTTTTTTGTCTTTCGCATTATGTTTTTGTACGACAGCTTCTACCAAATTTAACTCAGCTAATTTTCTGCAGAATGTGGTTTATGGTTGCAATATAAAAAACTTTTAAGGAAAGGAGGGGGCAATTTGTCAAAATGTATCGATAAAATATCCAAATGGTGACAAATGTGTTTAAAACATGAAACGTGAGCTGGTGTGTGCACAGTCTTTATGCAGAACCAAGAAAGGTGGAAACATTTACACAGCATGAGTGTACTTCTGACAGTGTCAGCAACTGTTTCTTTTTTTGACAACTTCATTATGGCCTCAATACAGTACAGTAACATACTGACATTCCATTTGTGCTGGTGGGTTAAAGCCAAAGGTGGAGAGAAATAGATGAGCAATGCAGAGGATGTGTTTCTGTAGCAAACATCAAAAGGGATTAGAATCATGTGCAGAAGGGAATATACAGTGAATGCAAGCTGACACACACTTAAATACACACTGTCACACCCACATGCTGTCACTAAACCACAGAACCACTAGGCATTAACATAAACCCACATTAATGAGAACAAAACCCATAATTTTACATACAGTAGATGCACACTACACTACATCTGTGAGCCCACAATTATCTGATCAAACATATAGTTACACATGTATTTACATATGTGTATATAAGTGCGTGAGGATACAGAAACACAAAGAATCTCATATTAAAGCTCTCACAGTCTTGCTCTTTCCACTACATTAGCCCAGAGTTGAGCTTGGTGGGCCACACTTAATAATCATCACTGAGATAACGGTGTAAATTAGAATATTCATGAGAGACAGATGAACAAACAGCCCCTCTCATTTTTCCCCTGCTCTTTTTGGGTCCAACTCTTTGCTATTTTGTTTCTCTGCTGGAGATGACTCACTGCGGGGGCTTTATCTCTTCAGCTGCTTAGTGTAGCGTGCGCCCCTCCACATGAAAAACCATTAATCCCAGGGTGATGCAGTGCATGCGTGTAGCACGGAGGCAAGCCTAGCTCAGCCCCTTTTTAAAACTTTTTTTGTCACTCTGTTTCTAGTCATTGGCTAAATTGCTGCTATTTTGATGATTACGATGAGCTGTCTAAATAGATTATGTTACAACCTTGAATTAGGTGGAAAAACTGCAGTATGGACCTTTGCTTTTTGAATTCCATGGAGTTAACAGGCAGATAATAACACAGGAGTGCATGTCATATCTGCTCAGTTCACCGATATCTTCATCTCATCTCAGAAATTCAGATTTACATCTGCATTTACAAATCAGAAATATTTATACTTTCTATAATGTCTACAACTATCAGCTTGATAACTCTGCAGGATGCTAATGATGACATTTATCATGTTTACCGCATTACTTTAAAGTAAAACAGTAAACATGCTAGCCTTATGCCCAACAGGTGAACTCATCCAGCTGAGACTGGTAGAAATGTCACTAGGTTTGCTGAACTTTTAAAATTTCAACATGACAGTAGCACTCACGAAATGTTAAAGGATCACTGAATTCTATTAAACACATATAAAGATTTTTCACTAAAAAAACACAATTGTGAATGTCACAATGGTACTACACCATCTGAAGATCACCAGCCAATATGATTAATCTTCTAGGTTCCATGAGGATGTCTTCGACATATCTCACGTCAATCCAATCCACTGTAAGAGCCATGCTGCTGTTTCAGAGTTAAAACTACAAAAAACCAAGCAGAAAGACTATTTAAACTTTTCTGAAATGGTATGATAGTCACCAGTGCTGCTTTAGGCATCCCTAGTTCAATTCTTTCTTATCGTTAACGCAGCTATTTGATTTATCATTAAGTTCATATATTATTATAAACCCCACTTTTTATGTAGCAGTGACAATGTGTCCTCTTTTAGCATCTACCCCTACATGCGTTTGCTTTGTATACTACCCAGAACTAGAAGAGCAGATAGCAGTGGATATACATTGTGAGCAGATAAGGCAATATGAAAGTTGAAACTCGTGTTTTCTTTCAGCAATTACTCATAGCTCTCAAAATTAATGCAGTGATGATTTATTGGTGATAATGCTACAACACTAAATGCAATTACTTCCTATCTTGTTTTCGGAAGCATATCACTATAAAAGGTGAATTGGGACCTCAAGCCTTCTCTCTGTTACCCCAAAACTGTTTTGATGTAATACGTTTTTTCAACATAATGTATGATTCTTATCATGGACATTTATTACATGTACAGTCAGACAAACAGCAGATACCAGAGTCAGTATCTGCTGTTGGTCTGGCTGAACTTGTCACGAAGTAAATGCAAATCACTAGATTGCAGAAAAAATGGCCTGGATTCTAATCAGTTGAAATGAATTGTCTCATATGTGCAGCGTCCTCTGTGAGACATTAAAGCCTTTATCTTCATTCTGCAACAACACTGTTCTGCTTTTGCACGCAAGTCTTTGTTTATTTTGAAAAAGAAAAAAAAAAAACTTCAGAAGCAATAGGTATGCCACGTCTCCACTGCATGAGGTTTCGAATTTTACTTTTTCCCCCATTATGTAATGCTAGTTTACAACATTTACATAAGTCCTGCTAAATGAGCCAATGTCTTGAGCTCATTTTCGCCACATCACTGATGTGTTAACCCTCCAGTGGATCGGTGCCCTTTATTTCCAGTAGTTGTTTTTGTGCATGATTATAATAAACAAGACAAGATTTCAAAATTCATCTCGTATCCTTACTTGACTTACATACTAACAGAAATATAAAAATTGCAACAACAAAAAAAAGGGTTCAAGTCTTCAAGTCTGTCACCAGACTATATGTTGATTAGTTGTTTGACTGACATCTCTAATTTCTCTATTCATGAAGCTTTATTTTCAAGACCAGTGCAATAAACACTTTCACTATGTCTATAACAGCATTGTGAAGAGGATGAAGCTGCTCTGGAGGCTAACAGTGGCCCTGCTCCATATTAGCTACTTCACATTCACATATTAAGTGATTCCATTAATACCCCCATCTCCGCACTCCCCTTCTCCTCTTTATAAAAGAGCTCTGCACTTTGTGCTTTATGGTGAGGAAAAGGCTTTTAAGAGAAGCCCACAATTAGAAGACTAAATGCAAACCTACACACTCGTTGAGGGGGGATTTTATTTGTAATGAAAACAGGCAGCTGGTTATTCAGCCCGTGAAGTAAACTGGGGTGAGTCATCCCATGGAAATAGTCAGAATCACTTTGCTCATGATGAGCCTTCAATCCAGGAACTACAGTGTGCTTCACGAAGCACCTGATTTGGTTAAGAAAACCCAAAAAGTAAATCAGGCCAAACGCAAGTTGAATAGCAACAATGTCCTCTGCTGTCTGCCGCAGAATAGAAAAGACAGAGTTTAATGGAAAAGTACAGTTGTCTGCCACCTTGTCGAGCTGTGTAAATGTATTCCAGCCTCTCAATGAAACTAATTAGTGGCACCATTTATTTGGCAAGCGGCAGAAGGTAATGGATTTGACCCTCTTTCTGTTAAATAGAGCCATAACATGGTTTTCACTGGAAAAAAAAGACATGGTGTTAAGCACGGTACATACCAAAATCCACTAGTTTGATCCCTCCTTGTGTCGTCAGCAGGATGTTATTGCCTTTGACATCACGGTGTATGGTCTTGTTGATGTGCAGGTGTTGTAGGCCCTGTGGAAAAAATAGGTTAACAGCTATCTTTTGATAAACACCTGCTTACAAAATGATACCTTTTAAAATTTTTTTGTTGTTCTGTTTAGCCTTTAATTTTATTTACCATTAAGGCCTCATGTAAGATATAGGCAATAATGGCTTCATCCATTCTGTCGCCTCTCCTCAGCATGCCTTTGGCCAGATCTGTCACAGAGCCACCGTTGCAAAGCTTTAACAGAAAAACACACAAAGAAAAGAGGACAATGAGAAACATGAGTCAGCACTGATTATGTATAGATCAGCTTATACAATATGGGGGAATCTGGGGCATCTTAGATATGCAGAGAAACAGTACAGGATGACAACATTTTGTTTCACAATGGGGAAAAAAGATGCTGAAAGTAATTTTGCCAATTTTGTGGCAGCTTATCTTTCTAAAGTAGCTTAGTGGGAGGTGAAAATCGTGCCCATGGAGAGAATGTGTACATTTTGTGAAGAGGATTTAATCTGAGCTGTGGTGACTAAGCAGGGTAAATATTAAAGAAGTAAAAACCATCTTCAAATGAAGCATATCCTGGTTTATATTAGTGGTTAGTTGACATTTAGAAGACAACATTTAATGCTGAAAACAGAATGTACTGTAAGGTTAAAATTAGCCTGTAGACTTACATTTTTTTCTGAGCAAAAACGTTTTATTTTTGTGCATAAAGGTGTTTTCTTGTGGTATACGGTGTCTAGATATGGACTCCACTGTCAATAGCAACTCCTCTTGGAAAATTACAGAGTAGAGTATTGTTGCCAAGGCAACAATAATAACACTTAATTTGGGCCTTTCTGCAGAGGATGCAAGAGGCACACAAAAAACGAGCTCTAAGACGCCAGTTGTGGTGCTGGAAGCAGGAAGTGAAAATAAATAGTAGATGGTGCGTATGAACGCTGTTTGTAAACACAGACCTCGTCAATGCGTGGCAAAAAGTACCAGCTACACATGCATCAAAAATATAATCACATTCATAAACAGGTTGTATTAGACAGGAAATTCTCATTGTATCTCTTTATGTATTAAACACTTGTGCTTTTAGAATTACACTAATTTCCCTCTCTTACGCTTAATTGGGCAATAGACGTGAAGTTAGAAATGATAAGAATCAGTCCCCTGTGGGTATCGTACTAAAGAGATTGTATTGCGCTTGTCAGAAGATTATTAATAATAACTTCTATATCACAGCATTTATACAACTGTAGCATTTTTCAATACACATTGAAAATAACAAGATACAACATGTGGCGAATAATGCAGTATTTCTTTTCATAGGGTGGCTGTGAAAGCAGCAATTTTACTACCACAGCTGTATGAACGTTACATAATGGTACTAAATAGGAAAACAAGGCTACTGCCATTGTGTAGTATCACTGTATGGATGGTTTTTCCTGCAGTCCTAGGAAAAAAGAAATGCTGACTGGTACTTTAGCACCATCTTAACACAGATGTAATATTTGCAGCTGTATGGTCAAATCTTCAAATTGGAACCCATTTTATCATATCATTAAAATTCCACCCACAGGGCTTTATTTCCTTTGCACATAATTTGCCAAAGTGTTTCTGTGCCATAGCAGCTAATTGAACAGATAACAGAAAACTATAAATTAATTATTCCATTTAAAACAGTAAATTCTTATAAAACAAGAAAATAATACTACATTTAGCATTTTAGATATGATTGCTGTACATTAACGTTTGTTTCTTACTAAAATTATTGTAATGTATTTTCTGTTGATCTAATTGATTATAAAGGGAACTAAATGGATCATGCTTTTGTTCTCAATGTCCACATTCTAAAATATTGAACTAAGTAGTTTTAGGTAGTCTATGGGATGCATACAATAAGTAATTTCTTTTGGGTTGTGTTGAATGTATTTTATTATTTTGTGTCTCTTTGCAGTTGTTTTGAGTATTTCTGCAGTTGTTTTGTTTCTCATTACACAACACAACATTGTGATATCTTAAATTGTGACGGTCAGAGGTTAAGGCCACCGTCACATTCGGCATATCGCAATATGTCAGGAATACCTTGAGGATATTTCTTCCAGTTGGCACAATTATCCACTTAAATCCAAAAATGAACTGATCTGATTTGCTCATTGGTTGGTAATTCAGCTCTAGGTGGTTGTCATTGCACATTCTGATTGAACTTTCTATTAATGTCCTGTACCTTTGTGTAAAAATAGTCTCTAAGTACAGACAGCATGTTTCTTGCTAAAGAAAATTCACTTCACTTCTTTTGTTAAATGCTAAATCACAACAGACTTACGTCAAGGTACTTCACATATCAAAGCCTTAAGTTAAAGTTAGAGAATGACAAATACAACAATCTCCACTAGCTCAAGGCAATGTATCAATAACATCAATTTTGCCAAAAATGCACTAATAAATACTGGTTGTAGAAGTCATACAATTGTGAGATGGTAATTCTGGTTTCTGTCTGCAGTAGTTTAATCGACGTCCTTTAAACTGAATCTCTGAGTCTGGTGCTGTAGGCCCGTTCAAAAATCCTTTCATGCACAAGATAGTAAGAGTAAAGTCTGTGACCTTGACTAAGCGCCAGCACAAGTTTTCAAAGCTGTGCCTACTGTCTGTTTTTATCTGCCTATCAATCTACCTATCCATCACAAGCCCAAAGGGCTGTTGCAGGATGGATGGCATGTATCTCGGCTGCCACATGGGGAGCTTAATCACTCCTTCTCAGCCATCGTGCATGCAAACAAACTGCAGTTAAGCAGAGAATGCCACTGAGGCTTTCACAGACAGAACGGTGCTCTGACAATGAGCTGTGGCTGACGTCAGTTCACATCACTGTTGCCATATCACCTGTCATCATTAAATTACACAGGGCAGACAGATGAATACATATTAATGAGAGGTGTGGTGCCCTAGATTTACCTCAAAAAAACAAAAACAAAAACAAAAAAACATGAGCACTCTCACCTTAGCCACAGAGCATGTTCACAAAATGTCCATGAACATTAATTATTTGAGACTTGGTGAGGACTCAAACCTCCACAGAGCGAAAACAATGTATAGTATTTCAGACCTATTAAATTCCTTTCTTCTTCTTTTTTTTTTTTTTTTTTTTTTTAATACATTAT
>OMLM01020154.1:211884-241638 GCA_900302695.1 Helostoma temminkii | reverse complement strand
TTTTTTTTTTTTTTTTTTTTTAGATATACATGTATAATTATACACACACATGACTGCTAATACAGCATCATTGAGTAGCAGTTCAGTGTTTCAGCAAGAAAATCAAAACTGGGGCAAATAATCCTTTCACTATATAAAGTTACAGTGCTTCATAATAAACAAGTACAATTTTAAGTAATAAACACGGCATCTTTCAAGTACATCTTGCATGTGCACGTGAGTTTCCACAGAACTATCAAAGAATAAACAGAATACATTGACTGCTCAGTGTGATGTTTTCAATTACAAATGAGGTCAGGTGCTTGTTTAGTCATGTAAATGAAAGTAGTCCATGAAAGGAAAGTAAAAGAAGTAGATGAAACAAATGGAAGTATAATATATACAAGACTGCATGCGGGTGTTAAAACACACAGGTGCTGACTTTTTACTTAACTACCTTTGATTTTTCTAATAAATATATGTCTATATTATTATTTACTACCAGATTATTGGAAATATATTTGCACCATAGAATAAGAGTTTGTACCTATGTGTGTGTGTGTGTGTGTGTGTGTGTGTGTGTGTGTGTGTGTGTGTGTGTGTGATGCTCTGGATCATCTCCTGAGAAAAGTCCTGCCATTGTTACTGTAGGCTTATCATTTACACAAGCATAATGGCTCAGGTGTCTGTTTTTGGGCACAGCTAATTGAAAAGTCTGAACTACCATACCATGTTAAACCCCACTGTCTTTTAATGGCTGTGGAGGGCAGGACAGAGACAAATGGGAGTAAAGTGGCAGTTTATTTTACATTTTTTAGATGGTGCGCAGCAAAAAATAAATAGAGAGGACAAACAAAAGTGTCTGTTTTAGGTGGAGAAGTGTTGTAAAATAAACACACAAATGTCTGGTATTTTCTCATTACCTTCCTAAATATTGATGTGAAAATATGATGATAAATCAAAATAAAAGATTTCTACCAGATTTGCATACTGTACTGTGTACTGTACACATCAATACTTCCTTGCAGATCATCAGCTCTGTCAGATGAAGGAGCCTTAATGGAGTCCTCCTGCCTCCTGTGTTAATCAGGCACATTCAGGTCCTTGTCCAGCGTTATTTTCTTTGTGCTTCAGTGTTCACCATACTGACCAGAGTATACCAGCGTGCATGTGTGTTGCTTTTCATAGAAACCTCTGATTTTTTCTTTTCTTTTCTTTATTCATCATTCATTGACAAATCCCCATATCCCAAGGCTTCTATCAACCTCAGATTCTTCCTTGATTGCCATTGGAGACATGCTAGACTGGCATTTTATTGGCTTTTTATTCATAGTGAGACCTATTAAGTTGCTCTATCACAAAGGCATGGCTAATGCAGCAGTAGTAGTCTACAGAGGCAATCTGACAAGTCCTTTCATCTCTGTAAAAAATGAAACTCTTGAAGTAGCAATGGAACTCTGGTCTTACAAAAGATGCTTCATGTCCAGTTACTTCTTCTGATTCTTGCCAAGGCTTTTACCTGCGCTTCTCTGTGAACTCTCAGACCTTGTATTGACAGGTGCATACTTAAGATCAATCTAATTTTCCACATGTAAAGGGGGTTGTTCGGAATAGATACGTCTGTCGTAGCACCTGTGGACCTTTATAAGTGTGCAGATCTTGTCGTCTATTTATTATTTACCAAGTAATTGTGTTCCTAGTCTTTTATTTCCTCCTAAGACACAAAATGATGTGGGAAGCTTCCACTTGAAAGGGTGGGGCGATCTTACCATACCATCAAAAGTGTTTAGTTACTGGATAGCCGAGCTGAACAATCACACTACTGTATACCCAACAATGTAAAACTTGTTCAGCAGTGTTCTCACATTTACTTCGAGACAAAAATCAGCATCCATTACCAAAAAGAGTTGGATTAGTGTGCCCTATTTCATCCTGTTCTGTGTCTTTCAAGTCTTTCCTGTCATCAGAAACATTGGAAAAAATCTAAGTTGGTAACAGTTTACTCCACATGGTGAAATATAACTGTTTTAAGTTGATTTCTGAGTAGGTGCACATGAAGTCAAACACCACAACATCCTGATGCAGAAGAATAACATATGGTTTGGGACTCAGACATTCTGACACTATACACTGTATTAATAGTTACATTTACTGTTAATACTATACCAATGTAGCAGTAAAACAACCTGCAGTTAAAGTCCGTAAACAACTCATTTAATTTGAATCTCAAAATGAAAAATGGGTGCAGAATATTTTAGTTTGGCTTTGCGACACAGTGACTTTTCATTTTGCATAATGGAAGATAGGACACATCTATGAAAAATGGGTTTTAGACGTAGAACTGAACGGTGGCCTTCATTTAATGGGGTCTTTGGATGAAACATCACAATTGAAATGCACATCTAAATCAGGTTTTTATTTCTAATTAGAGAATAAAAGTCGCTCCATCATAGCTATCTTTGAAGTATTTTTAAGGTCTCTGGGAGCAAAATTAGGCCGACAAACATGAAAGGTTGCCCATCTCTGCCCACATCCGCTATCATAAAGGAGCACACTACAGAGGCAAAGCCAAAGGTTTAGAGACCCAAGTGAGGAACTAATAAAGTAGAGGCTGCAATTTGTATGAATCCTGTTCATAATGAGCAGTCAGCTGTCAGTGCAGGGCAGAGAAAGGACCCTCTCAGCAGAGCTAAAGGATGGAAAATTACAGTTTAGAAAGGAGGGACAGTAACCATGGTGAATGACCACCTCACTCCCCGCTTTCCTGTCTTTTCACTGTTAAAACCCCATGTGCATCTTTGCACACACTCAGCCCCACACAACCACTTACTAAACTGTCAGGCGTTAAGTTCAGCCTTAGGATTAGCATCTAGATTTGGACTGCTGGCTGCAGATTTTTGCAAGGGAAATTGTGGATGTGAAAATGAAAACTGCAGTGCACACAATGTACACAGGGAGTAAACAAAGTAGCAAAGATGACTGAACTCCTCTAACATCAGATTTGTATTTTTACTCGTAACAATTGAGTCCTGACAGACAGAAAAAACTAATATGACACAAAACTAACAACCACTACAACACAAAGTCAAAACAATGCAGGTAGAGGTCTTTGTTATTCTGTAATGCATCATGTGATTATTCAGCATCTTAGACATTACTTGATATCCAAGCAAAGTAATTGCAGGGTCCTCCTCAAAGGTCAGTAGGAACAGCAGTGATGAAAAAGGAATGAAACACAAGCTGGTGAGGTGAAAACTATCTACCAGGTTAACATAACACTGCTGATGTCGATGCACTGATCCGCTGAGCTTCAATTACAGAAATATATGGACAGTGTGTTCTAGCACTGGTGCAGCTCATGATGGGAAAAGCAACAACACATTGTGGAACAGAATTGACAGAGGTGAGCATTTCTTTTTGTGGTGCAAAGGTTTCTGAATAAGACAAAAAAGAATTTATCTAATAAAATATTAAAATGCTTTCAATATTTGAAAGTATTAGTGCAAATGAAACTCAGGTCTTTAAGCTAAAGGCCAAAACAGCCATGCTAACTAATTTTAGAGCATGCTAGCAACAATGTTAACATGTTGATTTTAGGCTAATGTAGCAATGATATACACAATTTGAACCAAAATAGCAAAGTGCAGAATGAAAAGTCAGGGGATCACAAAGTAGCAAAGATGAACCCAGTGGGGACAGTGAGTGTACACAGTGTCGTGTCAAACTATCTAGTGTTGTGACACTGTCATTTAGGCCAAAGAGATGGACCGATCAACTGACAGGCTTAAGCTGCCATTTTTGAGTCATGTCACTATTATACCTAAAATGGTACATTACATTTTAAATAAACATGAGGCGAAGTCCTAGTGGACCATAATGTGACACTTTCTCCTCTCTCACTGATCAAAGCCCCTCATGTTTCCTGACTATGTTTACCAGGCGTCTCCGGGTTCGTACAACTTTCAATCAAAGCAGGAACAGAAATAACCTGTTAGAAAGTCAAAGAAAGCTGGCATCAGCCACCATATTGGATCCCATAAACAGTTTCCCTCCTCTAAGGTTGACCTCCATTACATGTTTGTTTGGAATCTGACATTTCAAAAGGCCTAGGAGGCGAGGAAATATGAAAGATGAGGAACCAGGAGCGCTGGAGGGAAGGCTTTTTTTTTAGATGTACAGAATGCAGCAGTAGCACCAAGGTCCCCTTGAACTTTCACATAAAATATCACAAATTCACACTTGCATCGAGCTATTAATGTACATCAGCAGATGGAAGTAAAAGAGTTTTTGCTCAAATTAGGCTAATTTGCATTCAGTGACATGTAACCAAAGTGTCCCATGAACCTCAAAAAAATTTCTGTTCTTCTAACGAATTCCACCCATAATCCAAACAACTGGATCAGCTTAAATGGGATACAATTTGGTCTCTACTCCAATCTACCCTGTGTGTAAGTAATTCACTGAGACAGCTCCTGTAAACAGAAATCCCTGCTTTGCTACTCTTAGCACGCCAACACACTCCACACCCCCAGCACAGTCAGGATGCTAAGTGGCCAGCAAACAAATCCCCCAGGTGGCCTATAAGTAAAGTCCTAGACTGACTGTGGCGGTTAAAACAGTTACATAATCCCTAGCCAGATTTGGTTGCTGCTGCACATACCTGATGAGAATTGATGTGAGAGGTAAAGTACAACTGGACCTTTATTTCTACATTCACTCTTCGTCTGCATGGTACAGGTACAAGTGCTATTTAAGGTTGCATTCAGTGGGCTTTGAGCTTTTTGGACACATACAGTGGATTTTCTGTTCAAATTTAATAAGTGTCATACCTCCAGTACCAGCCACAGCTGATCCCCACATTTCACGTCCTTCTTGTAGTACATCCCATAGAATTTGACAACATTGGGGTGGTCAGAAAGAGCTTTGAGGATGTTATACTCTGCTTCGATCTCCTCATCAATATCCTGCAAAACAAGGATGCGTATTGGTTAAAACTGACACAAAACGTGGATATAGGTGAGTTTTTGTCACCTGTACACCTGTTGTGCTTTCTCCTTCTAAAACTTTTAACCAAATGATATCAAAAGAAGAATAAAGGCAGCTTTCTAGATTAAAGGAAGTACAAATACACTATGTTAATCAATACAGCTGTCAACACATATCTAATAGTTTCAATTTACACCGTATTTTATCATTTTCTAAGTATTTCTATAACTACAGTGACTGTTTTGTTATACATCCAAACATGTGACCTATACACATTACTGTGTGTGAGTATAGCTACTCCTGTTCTGCTAACATGCTGCGCGATGTATAACCAATGGGCCTAATGCGACAACCAGTCGTATGAACAGATTTGTTCTTATAAAAAGATATGTACAAGTAATTAAAGAGAAACTTCAAAATCAAATTTCCTCTTGTGTTTTAATCTTAGGAGCAAACTAAATTCATTTTTGGTCTAAACCCACAGCACATGTCATGAACAGATAAACTGCTTCTCTTCATAATGAAAAAACACTCATTTGAATCAACAGTGGCTTCATTAGAAAGATTTTTGTCACATATTAAACATTAAGACATTCAATTTAATAAAAACAAGGGTACTGTTTACCATATCATCATTATGGCGGCCAATTTAATGAGAGGTAATAATTTTATTGATATTCATTAATGCAGATTACAGTATATTACTGCAGTTCAAAACAGAAAGTAGGAATATTCTTTTGTTCCAAGAGCTGCATCTGTCTTGTTCATCCAGCTGCTGCCAAGTATTATCCTCAGTTTCTATCAACATTAACTTCACTTAATGAGCTTTAGAAAAGTGTTTGATCTAACGTCATGCAACCTGAACATGTCCTCTTAATTTCTGTGACAGGTTAGTGCTGCTGTGATCACATGTCATTGACAGATGCACTATTAATATTTGTTTTGAATCTTCTAAAACAGCTACTGACTCTCATTATGTTTTTCAGCAGCATAGTTGAATCTCTGCAGCATAAAATTCTAATTCTTACATTTTTATGTACTTTTTTATGAAACTTTTGAACAAATTAAGGCATTTTTACAAGCACTAATTCTGCTGAAGATCAAATGTTCCCCTGATCATGAGCAGGTGAGATCCAGAATCTGATGTATACGATTGGTTTGTACACTTAAAAGAGTCTTATGTGTCTCACTGTAAGTACTGTGTGAAACTCTCTCTCCAGCAGCTTTTATCATAAATAAACCTAAGTGATTAAAATGATGATTATGGTCCTGAAAGACTGGTAGTGTGTAGATAATCATTTCTTAATAATGAGAAACAGTAACAAATTCTCAACAGACTAATGAGACCTTTATTAACATGAAGGCTGAATTTAATAGCTGAGGAGGACTCATTATAGTTGCTAAATAAGCCATACACTTCAGTCTACCTGCAAAACTGATATCAGAGGAGGAATTATCAGCTAGTTCAGGACACAGGCATAGCATAGTAAATTATTAGCTTATGCTCTAGGCTAAAATTCGTACACAGTATGGAATTACAAAGCATCACAACACAAGTAAAACTCATGCCAGCATACAAAAGTTCAGTTTGTGAAGAGCATATAAATGACTGCATTAGTGCTCAAGCATAAATATCTCTTATGTAACATTCAGCCTCCTAACTGGAAAATCTCATTGTCCTGTTTTTCTTTAAATGATGGATCAGTCCCACAGTATGATGTAGTAACATCACGTCTTTCTGCCGTACATCAATCTGTTCATTGCTTTAGGCAACCAGTCCACTTCAGATACTTTTGCTAACGTGCCAAATATGTTGCAGCTCAACAATAAACCCCTGCACACAAAGCAAGGGACCTGAAAACAATCAATGATGTGTCTCACTGATGGAGAACAATTCAACCCAAGCAATTTGCTGATGATTGTAAATGGATGAACGGTTAAATGTCTTTACTAACTGTCTTGTACAGAGAATACAGCAGATCAGCATGATGGGTACCTTTCTAAGAGCTGCACAAATAAGCCATTCATTGTTCTGACAATAGATCAGACTTACAGTCTGATTTTCACACTTTTCCAGAACTTTTTACACTTTTCCTACCTAATAAGGTCCTAAAGTCATCTATTGATATTTTATTGTTTTTTAGTGTGTGTATCCATCCATTTAGTAAATGCAAAAATGTATTTACCGAATGGCTGCTCTGATCTGATCTGAGTTAGTGTCTAAATCTTGATGCTATATAGATGCTATAAATGTGACAGATTTAGGGCCACAAGACGGTAACATGTCCTCGTAGTGCCTCCACCAATAGCATAAACAAGCTTTAACAAGCACTGACTACAACGTAAGCATGACCCAGAGAGAGTTTACTGTCTGAAAGAGTAAAAGAAACAAGCCAACATCAGACTGTTCAGTGTTTCAGTTCAAAGGGAAATTAGGTTGGACATTAGAAAGTCAAACTTACATGGATGGGATCCAGAATCTTAACAGCTGCTTTACTTCCATCAGTTTTATTAAGGACTTTAAAGACTTTTCCGTAGGTCCCTTTTCCGATTGTCTCTATGATCTCCCAGGTGTCAGAGGGATCTGGAAAGTTGTCAAAGACAATCGATTTCCCTGATTGTGGAAACATCTTCAGCAGAGATCTCCTATGGAGTAAACATAGGTCACAGTTAGAGGAGAAGAAGTTAGCAGCTGGGAGAGAACATTAAACTGCAGCATATTAGGTCTAATGTGTTTATGCTGTTATTAATCCATGTGAGAACTCAGAGGAGAAATGCAGCTGCTACTTTTAAGAATATACAGACAGTATACAACTGGTACCCCATATCTAACCCAGTTAAGAACACTATTTAGAATCTAAATACTGTGTATATTTCCAGTACAATCCTGTGGTAATAATAGGGAAGTCGGAGTTAAAGTTTGACTTTTATTGCTTGAACTGTGCAGAGGATAATAGTGACATAGTGACAAAACATTATCAGTGGATTAAGCTGAGAATCTTTTAACCCTATAAGGCCAATGGTATCATATTTGATACACAAAAATTTTTTGATTAAATAATTATCATAGACTTCTGATGTATCAAATGTAATACATCAAAAATCTTACATTTAGAAATAATTTCTTAAGATTTTTCTTTATGTTTTTCAACAAAGTGTGCAATACACACTCCAGTTAAAAAAATAGGATGTTGTGACTATTATTTGTTGGACTGGGCTTTAAAGGGTTAAATTAATTTGACAGACAGCAGTACACGCTGTAAACAGGTTAGCCAGTTACAAATTGGATCCCAGTGAGTAAATTTCAAAGGTGCAATAAATTCCTGACAGACGTTGTCTTGTTGCACCAGAATAAAAAAAATCCTTTGCAAAACAACCAACACCAAGCACAGTTCTCATCTGAAAGGACACATCCATATTGCAAAAGACTTAATGTGCTGTGGCTCTGTGCTGAATGTAAATAAATGATACTGGGATTAAACAGTGACAACTCTAAATGGTATGTTAATATATAATCACTGACTCATGATGAAATTGAACAGCATATCACCAATGCATTTGCAGCATATGCAAATACTATTGATAGAAAATGGTTATGTTGTAGTTAAATATTAAAAATTAATCTTAATGATCATGACATTCACTTATCAGCTGTTCGGTCTGAAGGTAACTCAAACAAAGGAAACTGAAGACAAACTTCTATTTTGTGCCTGATATAAAGCAAAATATTTTCCAGTCAAAGCATCTGGACCATTGATGTAACTTTGCTCAGTAGGTTATACACTAAGCACAATAAACAAACCTGGTTGCATAATCTGTACTGAAATATGCAATAGCCAATCAAATAACTAATTAATAATTCACGGCTAAATCACACACAAACACATAAAAAAGCACTTAACTTATACCTTATTTCTACCTTCACAGTTTTGCATTCACAGCTGTCAAAAAAACACACAAAGCTAGAAACTAGAAAATAAAAGATAAATAAGATTAAGACAAACTTACATTGTTCTCTAGATAAGTTGTGGAACATTTTTGAACAACACTTAATCCATTTCTGTGCAAAAGGTTAGCATGGAAGCGATCACAGGCTAGCCTGGCCTGGCTACGAGTGTAAAACACAGAGGTAATCGCACCAGCAATTCCCTTGGCGCAGGGGAAACCGCCTCTAAGTGGTAGGAGATACAGTGGGATTAGCAGGAATTAGCCAGCGTTGCACCATGAGCCTTTCCCTATATAGACGCCCATTCATACACAAAGAAAAGCTGGTTAGAGGCCTAGAGTGTATAGTGCTGCAGAGGGCCATTCTTCTTCAGGGAGGACTGTTATCCAGGGTGCTAATTTAGATTCACTTTCCTTAAGGGATTTTATATTAGGAAGTTGCAATGATTGTGATATTTAAAATCAGTTTGAGATACTGTAAATACATCATTCCAGTGAAACAGACATTATTTTACAGTAATAATATCAATCATTTCCTATGCAGAGCAACTTATTAGACATTCATACATGCATCTACATGTAGGTAATTGCACTAATGTAAGTAACATGCAGACAACTTCAGTAATACATCATTGCATCTATGTGTGAACATTTGCTGTGACACAAGACAAAAGGTTGAAACCCAAGGACTCACGCTGAGCACCTTCAACAGGAGCACAGGCTGAAAGGAAATAACCCCTTAGAG
This sequence comes from Helostoma temminkii, assembly GCA_900302695.1. NCBI lineage: Eukaryota > Metazoa > Chordata > Actinopteri > Anabantiformes > Helostomatidae > Helostoma > Helostoma temminkii. The sequence goes on along the minus strand of OMLM01020154.1, from coordinate 231,983 downwards.
AGGGTAGTGGGTGTGTGTTTGTATGTGTCAGTATGCATGGTCTTATCTAACCTTGTGTGCCCTGAGGCACTGGCTGGCTGTCACTTTTAGTTAGTTGTTTAGGGATGTGGCATTAACCACCTCTCTGTACAAGTGCACAAATAATGAGCTGCATGTGTATAAACGAGCATGTATTTACAGTATTAACAGATGCAAGATTAAAGAATTTATGTTGAAATTTGTACATTGAAGAAAGAGCCCTAAGTGAAAATTTACCCTTTGATGTCTAAGCAGAGGTTTGGCCACTTGAAACTCGTAGAGGAAACAGAAGATCCATTTGGCAAAAAGGGACATCGACCAGCATCTGTGATGCTGATGAGAAGGGTTAAAGTTTCAGATTAACCTTGGCATAAAAAGACTGCAGGTCTACAAGCCAAGATAATCAGCCTCACCGGGCAGATCAAAGTTAAGACTAAGACTTTCACTCACTACCTAAGTTTTGTAGAAAAAAAAAGAAGGCACATGGTTACGGATGGAAATGTATGGACAAATGTTACCTGCTGTTTTTACTAGCTTAAAAACATAAATAAAGCATTTCTACAGCATTAATCAGTAACCTAACCAGAGCATAATCTAATCAATATTTTACTGTAGAAAAACTAGAGACGAAAACTAGAGACTAAATACTTGGATTTACTTACCTTTGATGGCTGCTGGTAAGTGACAACAAGGCGAGTAAAGTATGATAAAGATAAAGCTTAGATTTATACACATGCACAGACACTAGTATGCATAAGTGAAGATACACAGAGACACATTCTGCTGAGCCACTCCCATAGTTTGCAAATGAGGAGTGCATTTGAATGATGCAGCCATGTTAAGTACAGAAAGCAGTCAAGTGAACCAGGAAGTTCTTTTGGATTGGTAGCATATTAAATGACATAAAACATTTTAAAAGCCAAACATTGCCATAATACTTACTCTTTCTTAGGTGCATTTACATGCTTGGGTATCAGTTGTGGGTGATAGCCTAAACAAGCAAGTGCAGGATGTTGTTCCTGTGTATCCCAGCCTCCTCTGCAGAGTATTATATATCAGGAACAAGGAACCCAGTATTGCAGTGCATACTAAAGTTATTAGAATATTAATAGCATGAGGATGTCCAGAAGCCAAAAACCGGTGAGTTTGATAGTGTCATACATTAGCCTGGAGAAGACAAGCTAACAACAGACAAGTGCATGGTCTGCAGCGAGGAGCAACTCAGGTGTGACAGGCCATGACTGCACTGGAGCACTCTCAGAATCATTTAGCAGTGTCCCATTACATAGGCAGGCACTGCTGGAGAAAGGCGCACTGTGGGGACGAGAGTTCACTTAAGATGACTCAGATGAACTGGAGGATTTTAACTTCAATAAATCATTAGTGTCCTAGATATTATGACATTTGATACTGGTAGAGCCAATTCACACACAGAAGGTTAAAAGGTTTAAACAACTTCTGAAATTATTAATGCTAACTATGACTTTTAATCATACAGTAGATTGTATTTTATGGTTTTAAGATATTAATAAGTAACCAGTAAGTGCCAGTTTTGGGTTGTGAAAATCTCTTTGTATGTTGTTTTCCAGTTTGTCTACTGCTACTCTATAATTAATCACTACAATTGAACTAACTACTTCTTGCAGAACCCATTAAAGCATGTAACTGCCATACAAGAGGTGAGCTAGTCTTATTAATCCAAGTTAGCCCAAGGGCCAACTTAGCTATAAAATTAGCTGTACTCATGTTCCAGTGTAGCTGCTAGTGAGCGTTTGAAGACACTGTGCCAACATTTCATACATCCATCCATTTTCTAAACCGTTTTGTCCTCCCAGCTATCATCTGGACATGAGGTGGGGTACACCCTGGACAGGTCGCCAGTCTGTCACAGGGCTGCCAAGATTTCAGTTGGTCCTTAAAGTCCTAACACCCATAAAGCCCATTTGTTCCTAACCTCTCTTTCATACAACCCATAGGAACGTTCCTTGAAATACCACCTCTATTGCAGCATCCATCTGTTCCAAAAGCACCTTAATGGTTGCTGGCAGGTTTCTCTAGTAATATGGTGAAACAGCGCACTTGTAGCAGCTGGCAAATCTTGAAATATCACCCTGGCAGACAACTGCTAAAAGTGCATAACTACAGTACAATATCTTTGGTCACAATGACGTGGAAACAAACAACATATACAGTTGTATTACACAGAGGGAAAGTCTCCAAAATTTTGTTGACTTATCTATTGTTATGTTCACTGATATTGAGGTCACTGATATTGAGAGATATCAAGAGGTTGCTGGGATCAGGAACCTGACGTGGATGTTTTTTTTTCTCACACTGCTGCTCATAATTATGGTTTGAACATATAGTCTATTTTTACATTGCAAACCAGTTCCACTTTGAGATTTCTAGCGTATAATGGTTGAGCATTGCAAAAAAAACCTAGTAATGCGTTATTACATTTAATGCATATTAGTTTTTGAGGAAAATGTGACTGGATCCACATAATGCTGCAGACCTGATAAGTCATTAAATAAGAATCTCACAGCCTCTTTTTTCAAATTTCCACCATTTGCAATTCTAATGATGTTCAAAGTAGGCGGTTGTCGTGTGTTTACATTAACATTATCTCGAGTTTAAAGTCCACACAGCACTTTAAAACTTTGCCCAATTACATCAGTCAACTTCATGTAGTGGAAAAGTGAGATTTAATGCTACTGTGCCTTACTCTCTGCAAATTATTGATTCTACTCAAACTGTCAGAAAATAATTGCTTCAGTGGTGAAGCTATTAATTTATCATACAGACTAACAGATGGCATAGTGATTGTTTTCCCCTAAACGCTCAGAGACATGTATCCATCAGAGAGAGACAAACTCAGTGAATGTTGAACCTAAATATTATAACACCGATGTACATATATTTGTATAAACATTGTTGCCCCAGCTAGATTAATTTTGAACACGTGTAAACGTGTGCAACTACAGACTTTTTTTTACATTGTCGTCACTGCTGTCAACCAAGAAGGACAAACCTTGCTCAGATAGACAGTCTCTGCACTGCAGCCAGGTTGGGTTACAGAAGGCTTAGACCTCTCCAGTTTTGGGAAACATTTCTGAGAAAAAGAGAAAGAAAATGTTTTACACACTGTACCTGTAAGGTTACCTTTCACGTCTATAGAGCTAAAAGTAACATGACCCCATTTTCCAAGAAAGCATGTAATTAGTTGCACTCATTTGAATACCTTCACACCTGGTGGCTTCACACAGCTGAAATACTAGAGGCTTCTCGATTATTATAACAATTATACTGTATGGTTGTTTTTTCCCACTACTGCTACACAAAAGCTCTACACAAAATGGTAGAGGGGATTATCTAATGTTCAGTTTTCAAAGAGGAACTACAGTAAGTCCATTATCTTAATCATGCTACAAAGACATGTGGTATATTTGGTGATAAATTGAATATTATGTGCTATGTGGTACATAGTCTTTTGCCAGTAATACACCTGAATGTCCAGTGACATCTCTGTCCATTACACTATCAATCCTAGCTCTGTCATCACCCCGTCCCACAGCTGATGACCCCCCAAGCTCCCGGCGTGGGAGGACCCTGCATGATTAACGTGCCGACTTAAGTGTGGTTCCCTCAAGCACATCCCCCAAGCTTTGATGGCTGCAACAAACCAACCTCATTTCCTGCTTCGCTGCTTTACAAATGACTCCTGGAAACTGAACCAAGACCAAGAATGGAGATGCACTGGTGGCCATAATAGGCATATGATTATAGTGGGCAAAGAACCAGCTCAGTTTCCTGACTAGACACACCTCCAAGCCCGAATGTTCAAACAAAAGGCAAATCCCGGGCACAAATCTACATATAACACTCAAATTATTTATACTTTCAGAGGTATTATACCAAATTTTCATCAAGTGCAGGTGAAAATAACTCATTATCAGCCAAATATAATTTACAAGATGGATTAAATTGGGTTCAGACATTTATGGTCCCTACTGTAGATAGTGTATGACTTTGAGGATGCCTGACTTTATAATTATCTTGAAATTGAACTTTGAGTAAATTACTGAATCAATAATCTCAGTTTTGTTCAGAAATTTCTGACACCCTCCAAATAAATAAGTGAAAATGCAACAATAAGAATAAAAATAAATCATTCATGCAGTAAAATATGAAAAATAAAAATTTTGATCAAACATTACAATTATGGGAAGCCTCCAACCCAAACAACCCAGAGATGTTGAACAGTTTGGTTCAGTTTAGGTGCAAAAACATCTTTGTTTCAAGAAAGAACCACAGTTATTATGACCCTTAGTTACGTTTTTTTATTAAGTTATATCTAGTGGCCATTATCAGCTACTTATACCTGTAAGTACACCTGTTTGTTATAGGTAGACAAACTTATAGAACTTCACAGAATGGTGCAACAACTCTGTCCCTTATTTCATGAAGTCACATATGAAATACAACACGAAACCAAATGTGTGATGTGTTACATAAGCATTTAATAGGCTTAATTTTCTGACAGGTAACCTACATACTGCTCTGCTACACTGCGAGCTGCTCAACCACAGATCAGCCACTAGTCTCAACCACAGTAAAAAATCATCCCATCTGACGCTGTACTGAAGCCATCTTATGAAAGACTGTCATGAATATGACTGTGTGATAAAATAATCCTTCTAGCATACAGAACATTATGTACTTCTAATTTTGTCTTGTGCTCATTTCAGGTCTCACAGTTCATACACGTTTTTATAGTGTTAGAAATAATCCTTTGGACACACACAAATTTTTCTTCTTTTTGGATTTAAATAAATGCTATTTCAATCAAAATCTAGCCATAACTTTATATAAGATGATAATTTGAAGATTTAAATTAACAAAAAAAGCCTTACCTGAAATTAAAGAAGCTGTTTTCAGACATCTTTTCAGAGCTACTCGGCTAAGGGATAATTTTGAAATGTGTTAGGATTCAGAACAGTACAAGCGCTTGAGAACAATTATGTTGTTGAAAATGAAGTGGCACTGGAATGACAAGCAAGTCATTCAGCTTGGTCTCTTCTAGCCTGCTCATTACATCGTGCCTGCATTGTTATTACAAATATCTCTACATTGTGTCATAAGCTAAATTAATTAGAATTAATCAGTATCTTTAATGAAAGCATATGTACACTTGGTTTATATAACTCTTGCATAGAACAGAACAAATAGAGTTTGATCAATACCTCCACAAAAAGCATGACTGTTACTTCGCTTTCACGCTGAACAGTTAAAAAATATAACAGCAGAAATTGCGAGACTGAGTATTTCTAAAATCCTTACATGTACAGCAGAGGTGGTGACACATGGGTCTGAAGGACAAGCAGCAATTCCTGGGGTTTAACTGACTGATTGATTGATAAAGGCACTGATCAATATGACCTCTCGGTCTTGTGGGGATTTCTATCATTCACTCTCAATGCTGCTGTGTCCTACACTTCCATAACAAAGAACATTTTGAATGAATGACTTCTCTGATTTGTTTTTTATTTTCCCCTTCAAATCCCGAAAACCTCCATTTTAAAATCACAAAAAGACAAACATGCACAAATATCCTTTTTATTTTATTTTAAAGGAAAACCCTTGACTCACAGCCTTTCTTTGTGATGTCTGATTTGCACATCACAGCTAAAATAATTAATTTAACACTATAACAGAAATGCATTGTTCCTTTACTCCTCTGTACTAATAACATGGTCACACTCAAACCCACAGAGTGGAATAATGGCACAGTGTTGGACACAATCAGGAAAAATTAGAGATCAATTCAAGGAGATTTAAGGAGGGACACTCTGATTGTTGATGCCTCTGTGATGCAGATCAGTGGATGGCTGGTTGGGTGCCCTGACTCCGTCTGTGAGTACTGACTGAATAAGGCTACTGATGAGGCTATTATGGCCATAGATACGTGGTGTGAATGCCTGACAGACTGGCGTCAATGACTGGCTGCCATTGTGGCAAACCACTGGGCCGTGACTTCCCCAGCTGTGGTGTATAGCATGTCCTCAGCCACTTAAATGTGTACTGGGATTGTTCAGTTCAAAGAAATGGCACAAAGATCATTAGGATATCACATACATGCATAGAGCTTCATTTTAGCCAAGCTTTATTCAGCTGACCTGGAATCCTTTGTGTGCACATTTTGAATTTAGTTGGAGAGTGAAAGGAGTTTGCATGATTTCCTATTCAATGCCATGTGAAGCTTGTAATTTGTAATGGCAATACAGGATGTAAAAGCAATGGTGAACATAAATTATGATTGCATAAATGTATTAAGTCTAAAACACACAGACAATATAAGACAAACTGATAACATACTGTAGCACATACTGTAACTGTGGACACATGGGCATAGCATATGAGCTGTGCTTTGCATGTCATGTTAATGTATTTGTTGTGGGTTATGAGAAGTGACTCGGGTGAATAACAGTGTGTTGATGGCAATCTTTGATATGCAAACCTGAATTATTGTATAAATCCTTAGTGAGGATTGTAGAGTCTTTGAGGCATTTGTTTCTGCAGCTTTTGCAATGTTAATGAGACCTGTTGAAGGAAAGTGACATTCAATTTGTGGTTTAGTATTTCCAGAAACAAATTCAGCCAAGTAGCTCAACAATAAAGTCACACATATTACAAAGCCAGCTATTGCATAAAAAGTTTCCAGAAATAAGAATAATGGACGATTCCGTTTTTTTTTCTTTTGCCCTCTGATGTTCAAGTACTTGTAATACTGACACACAGACGTGTACCAACATTTACATTTACATGTAGTCATTTGGCAGACATTTTCATTCAAAGCGACTTACAAGTGAGGTACAAGACAAGCATAAACCTAAGTTGGGGAGAAAAAAGTAAAGCACAGCACTATTAGTTAAAGTTTGTCCGTTTCATGAGCTGTAAGGGCCAGAAAGTTTTTTGGTTTTTTTTGGATTAATTTAATTTAAGTGCATTTTTTTGTAGTGTATTTAAGTGTATTTAAGTGCAAAAAGGTTCTGTTTTTAGCTCTATTTTTGAATATTGGGAGTGAGGCTGCTGGTTGTGCAGAGTTCAGTGGTTCATTTCACCATGGGACAACAGAGATTAAGAGCTTTGCATTGAATGTTTTGTTTTGTGATGGGACCACTCAAAGTCATTTGGAGACAGAGAGCAAAGGGCGGGAGTCAGTCACAAATCACACTGACAAATCAGGACAATATCAAAAGCTTTGTTGATGTTTTTGTATTTATTTTTATTTAATTTTTTCACAAAAGTAAAAAAAAAGGATGTTAACACTGATATTATCACCAGTTAGTAAGTCCAACTCTCTCCAACAACTTACATAAGTGATGTAATCTGTCAAATTAGGAGTCACAAAAGTAATCCTGTTGGCGACATGAATATTAGAAAACTATCTAAACTGCTATTCCCAGAGCCACATCACTAGAATACATAAAATTTCTACCACAGATATATCAGTAAATAGCAAGTGCGGTAACCACATACTGTACAATGTGCACAACAAGCAGCTCTAGACTGTTTCTGCCCACTTCTCTGCTGCTGCACAAGTACACTCAATGATATTCATAACATGATGCTGAGTAGCCCCAACAGTGACTCATCATCAAAACAGACTTTGTCCTCTTCTCCCATCAGTTGTATAACTTGGTGATGCAAATGCCCTCACTGCTCTTCTCTATCCATTTACCTCTCCTTACTTAACCTAGGATCTGCATGCAAAAATACATTTGCCTTATTCAGGATGACAAGCAAAACACAGCTTGTAGTTTAAAAAACTAAGCCAAACACAAGTGAACTCTTCGAGTTTGTGCAAGTAAATGAAAACACAAAGAATTTTTGTGCATCTATGTCATTTTCCTGTAATTACGCAATTTAATAGGATGCAGGACACATCTTTTTGGATTAACATCCACAGATATGTAGCCTAGTAGTTGTCGTGTAAGTCTTTAATATCTATCTCTATAGATGTCAGCTTGTTTTTTAAGAACTGTCTTCTTTTCCCAGCGACATTATTATACACTGTTTAGTTTTGAACAACAACTAAATCACATATATCAAGTCCATTCTGCCCTATTTGTCATATTCATCTTTATTGCCACATATCACTTGTTTTCACTGAGTATTGAGATGATGTTGGCATAATAAATTCTTTTATGCACAGTTACAAACAAACAAACCTGCTACTGCAGCCGCAGCGTGTAAAAACAGACAGATTCATTGGGAAAGGCAGTAGTGCACATGTGAAGTAACATCACTGTATAACGGATGAGAGAGCCCAGCTTTTCCTAATCTGACAAAATTCCTCCTTACCAACAAGAAAAAAAGGAGCTATCAGGTCATTTGCAGAGACCGTATTTCTCACCAAGCTCTGATTTGCAGCAGACTATAAGGATGGGCCAAACCCCCCATCTATGTGTGTTTTTTTTATGACAGCTTTGATCGCAGTGTAATGGTCAGTGGCATTTTGCTCATTTTGCTTCTGTGTTTTTGCCTTTTTTCTTTGCCACTATTCAGCCCACAAAAGAGGACCCACAAAAGTCTAAATAAAACAAAGCTGAAACACAGCAGGGAATAGGCACCACCAGTGAGGTAGAGGTAACTGGGCCACACTGATAAAAGCCACACGATCTGGTTATCAGCAAATATTCAGAAACATGTTATGATGCATTTACATTCTGAGTTGTGTCTGACTGCACCCTGTCCCCTTCTAATGCCATTTTTTCCCTATTGTGCCAAAGATGTCTGTTTTTTCCTGCGTCACTGGACAAATAACCAACAGGATTTGAAGGTGGGGATAGGGTTCCTTCATGCTGTCATCTTGCGTTTGCTTCTACGTCACATAATCTCCTTGGACGTAGCCGTCACGAGTCATTTGGTTGTTTTTGGAAAGGAGAGAAAGAAGACTTATTTGCAGATGGATGCCTTTGCAATTTGTAGTTTGATTTTGTTTTTTTACTTCTTAACATTTTGTCTTGGTGTCAAAGAATTAATTCAGAAAATGATACTGCTACTACACTACAATATTTACCACAAAAGATACTACATTCTCACAGATATCACACACTACATTTTAAGGCTACACTATACATCCATTTATCATTTTTTGCTCTTTCATCTCTCACGGGCGCCCCTGTCAGTATGAGGACACCTGGGGGGTACAAATCACAGAACAGTCATTGCTTCTGACCCTGAAAATAGAGGTCATACCAGCTTTACATTTCAAGACAAGGCCACAGACAGGCTGTACAGAGAAACAGATCCACGTTAGTGTAGCACCATTTACCACGATTGCAGTAAAATGACTTTCAGATGCAAACATGCTAGCAGCTCAGTGCAGCCATCTTATTTTACCAGGAACAAAATCATGCTCAAAGCAAATCATGACTATGGGAGTATGATGTCCCCACCCCCCTCTACCCTCAGTGGCTACGGGGAAAGGGCTGTCATTACAACCTCATCTCCCCCCTCAGTGTGAGAGGGGGAGATGAGGTTGGGTTTATACGGTCTTGTTTCCTGGTTTCTCCCAGAATACATTATGCTCCCCTGTGCTTTAAAGCTTGCAGGACTATTATCCAGCAGCTCCCAGTAAGTTCTTATCAGTGTCAGCCAGATGGAGAACACACCAGCAATACCTCAAGACTTGTTGATCAAGCTGCGCTGACAGAAAGGCTGTCGTTGTGAAGAGGTTCTGTGGTTTCAGATTAGCATCGCTGCTTTTCTTCTGTGTTTTATAATTGGCAAGAGAAGCCTCATTAATGACTATTATTTCACTGGCTGGATTTGTCGGTCTGGACAGCTTTAAGGGTTTAAAACGTGGCAGGGAGGAACAATTGAAATGACAAACACAGCATCTTGTCTGAGAAGGTTTGTTTAAGCATGTCTACACTTCCCGATCCATGTCTTTGCAGTTTAATACGTATTTAAGACTAGAATAACACTGTGGTCAAATGTTGTTACTGTTAACCCATCACACTGAATCTAAGGCATTGAGGGGTGCCTGTCTGGCCACAAGCATGACAAGAACTGGATACAACACTGTCCTCTAGTGCCTCTTCCCACTTGCAGCTCCATGGTACATTGCTATTATTCAGTAGTTTCATGCACGCAGCAAATAAGTCGTACAATATGACACTAGAGCTGGGAGAACAAGAAAACGTCCACATGATCATACATTGTTGACTGCTCCACCAGCTGATGTCACTGCAGAAAAAGGACAAAAATAGGCATCCACCAGCACGCAGACTCCGGCCCCCACCTCAATTTTACCACAGGGAAATACCCATGATGCACCACTTGCTTTTGTATGGAATTGGCATTGGTGCTCTGACCCACTTTTAGAGCAGCAGGCAGGTTATTTTGGAAATTCATTAGGAGGAAGACCAAGGTTAAAGGAAAGGTTAAGAATCTCATGCACACATTGACTGTGTATTGTCTCTATGCAGCACTGCCTGCCACAAAAATGTCTCCAGTGTGTGTCAAAACACAACAGTAACATCTTGATCTGTTGATTTTCCTCTGATTATAAAAATGGTATTTTTAGGATTCAAAATTCTGAAAGGATGAGTTTAAAGCCTGATACTGTCATCTGACACACCCTGCAGACCTAGTGAAGATATAATCAAATTACCATGGATGATGTAAAAACTGTACCCCACCCAAAACTTTTTGAGATGACTGCAGTTCAGGAAATTCATTGTCCTGCTAATTTTTTGCTTTAGAAATCATCTGAACTATGACAATATTTGAACAAAAGCTGCGACAAATTTTCCAATTACTAATCACTAAAGTCAAAGTGCACATTTCATTTAATGCACAAAATGCATTATATGTTAAACACATACAATGTGTTTAAAGTAGGTTCCTATTCAAGGTGGGAGCTGTTTTAATAAGACTGGAAAACAACAAAGCTAAGAGAATTTCCTTTTACATAGAGGCTAAAAAACAAACTGCTTCATTCACAAAATCAAATATCTATTTTTAATAAATGCCAAATATTATCACATGCTCTGAAAATCAGTTGGACAAACAAAAGGCCCACGAAAATGCCATCATCTTACAGCTGCACAATAAATGATTGTCATTACACTCAGTGTTTTTCAGACTAAGAACTGTGCTCCCCAGAGAGCATAAAATCAGTTGCTCAAGTCTGAACTCTGTTGCTCCATTACAAGCCTTGTAATCTTTTATATAATATGTCTAAGGCCCTTAGTCAGGCAAACACTGCCTGTGTACCAACAAAACATAACCCCAGCCCAGTTTAACACATTTTACTTGCACCATCACAAGCTACTCTCTGGGAGAACATCCAGATGTTCATTCTGTCAAGGTCAGGATCAAAGCTGGACAGGGAGGAAGAGGAGGTGATTTTTGTACCCATCAGGCACTCGGAGCCTCCTCAATGACTTGGCACCTGCAACCGGGAAAGACACAAAATGGAGTCCCAGCTGGCCCCACACCAGTGTGAGTCAAAAGGCTGGGGGAGGAGGAGAGAATGCTTCAGGCTCGATTAGGCCCACATCCTATCTCCATCTTCAGCTCTGAGCTCCATCACCCTGAGTCATTAGCACCAAATTCACAGCTGCCACTCTGGAGTATTAGCAGGTGCAGGTTGCTCCGTTTTCTAGGGACGTGACAGTTTCATTTCTGAACAAAAATGTGCTAAAAGGAAATATATACTTCAAGTACATCCTGTGCCTTACTCTGTGTCCTTTTTCATTTTAGGATTTGCAGAAATCCTATCTTCACGTCTTGTACTGGGGACAAAGAGAGCAGAACTGACATTTACATGCCTCAAGAGGTGGAACGTGAGGAGAGAAGAAAAACGCCCGCCCTCTTCTACCTCATACCGCTGAGCAGACCAGCATGCACCTGTCCCCTCTGGCTGTGAACAGGCTGAGAGGAATTTCAGGTCGCTCACAGTCGCCTCTGCTGGCATGAAATGTTTCTACATTGAAAGCCTGCCCAACTTCTTTGTCATCATCATGGTTTGTTTTGGGTTAAATGATGGGAAAAAGATGTGGAAGTGATGAGGAAGGGGTATGTAATGAGAAATGACTGAATGGGTTCATAACTAACAGAGGAGGGTTGGGGGCGGATGGGCTGTTTGGAGGTACAGGGACAGATTGGAATGTGATAAGCATGATAACCGTGTGAGTGAGAGTGACAGTGACAGAGTCCCATGGAAAGACAAACAGCCCGAGTGCAGCTCCAGTAATGGTTTTGCATGAGTAATTTGTCACTCCATGTGAAGAGGAAACAGCAGGGAAGGAAATAGCAACACTTTGCACTGACACTTAACATTGTCCACAGATGCCTTACCAAGCATTTCCATCTGTGTATACAACTGGCACTGCCCACTCCTTGGGTCAAGAGACAGACATAAAATATGTCTTTGGCAGGAAGGCTGAAAAAAGATGCATAATTTTTTCAGGTTAAAGAAGTAACGTTTGCACTGTTGATGCAATGCTGGTATTTTACTTTATAGGTCCTTTAAAACAGCTGCTCACCTGGAAAAAAGTGATAATAACTCCCCCTGTAAATGATTACAATTACAGTTGACAAAGGTCTATTTAAAGTGTTATACAATCCATGTATGGTAGAACTTTATCATATGTTCTTGGTACAGAACACTTAAAACTACTTTACAGTAAAAGATACAGAACATAACACATTGATGTTTCTTTCTTTTCTCTAACAGTTCTTTCATTGTCTTTTGTTGGCACCTCAGAAACATTGACACACTCAGAAACAATTTCTTTTCTTTTTTAAATCGCTCAGTTCACTTACAGCATATGAATCACATGTGATGTATGATGTCAAAAAAATGTGACACCTCCAATAAAACTACATGCTGGAAAATAGGAACTGACTATCCACCATTTTGGATTAAATGACAAGTTGTTTGCAAAGATCATCTTATATGTGAGCACTGCCATCTTGTGGGTGTTTTTAACACTACACGCACATCAGCTCTATAAAAAATCTGTATTTCCGATATTGTATGTAGATGCATATACATTTAATTGCTATGAAATACAAAATATACACCCTAAATGTGTAATAGATTATAATAAAATGCGTGTGGTGAAAATAGTTTCTGTTTCTCCCTGGGAACATAAAGTATAATTAAAGAAAGATGCTACATAAAACTAACTCCAGCAGTTTAGTTTGTGGATAAAAAGAAATCATAATTTTGTAAGTTAAGTCTCACCCCTTCTATACAGTTAAATAATCATCAGCCTATTAAAATACTTTCTGCAGCACTCCCCAGCTGCGGCGCGTGAGCGGTTAACAGCCTTGAACGTTTCCCAGAGATGGGCAAAAGCTCGCCATTAGCTTTCATCTGTTCTATTCTCCTGGCCAGTTCAACATCACTGTCAATGACCAAAGTGCACCTTTGGGCGTAGCTGACCAGAGTCTCTTCTCCTTGTCGAAACATGCCCACCAACGGGACCATGTCTTTGCCCGCCAGGTGAAGCTCGGCAATCGAAGCCGTGTTGGCGATGGTGTTCCTGTCGATTCCGAGATGACGGAAGGCTTCGCTCATGCTTTTCTTCTTGATGAAGGCAGACAGGACTTGTTTATAGCGGTGGATGACGTATTGGACACCAGTGGCTGGTGGATAAAGGGGGAAATTCATTAGTGTGTTTCAGGAGTGGTAAAAATAACAATACAGCATACAATAAAATAGGTGTGTTTTAATGCAATGCAACTTGGCTCTGCATTTTTCCTTCGCATGGCTGTTTAATACGTGAAACTGTGAAAGATGACCTCTTTTCCTGCTGTAGTCTTTCCCTTTTTTTGATCTTTTCTTGTCTTTATGGTGTTTTTTCCTTCTGTGTTCACTTGAAGTGGCAGAAACTTCAGATGAGTCCGACGCTTCAGAGTTGCTGTCGCTGGTGTCAGAGGAACTAGACGAAGCTCTTTCTCTCTTCCGAGATTTGCTTTCTGTTTGCTGCACCTTGCTGGGTTTAGGTGCTGTGTCAACAACAAAAATACAACACATAGAAGCAATTGTTAAAACATTAAGTCAAACACAAGCTACAACTTAAGTTCAGACATCGACCTTCAGTCACTGGACTGGGTGACGCAAATGTTGGCATGGAGCGAGTGCTTGTTAGGTTTTCAATCTGGCTCCTTAGGAACTTGCGATCCTGCATCAGGTCCTCCACCTGTCTCTCCAGTGCAGCAATGCGCTCTTGTTTGCTCTCCAGCATGCATTGCAGCTTGGTGATGGTCAGCAGGACCCTCGGAGGTAGGCTCTCTACATGTGTGGCAGCTAGAGAAAGAATATTACAGAAGTTACACACCTGGTTACAGCCATGTTGTGGCTGCTACTCACTCTATAATCGGTGCTTTAAGGTTAGCACTCATCTGTTTCATCAAGCCAGTGTATGAATAAGAGGTGACACTGCTGCTTACCTGACATGGCACTGCTGGGTGTGTTGTCCTGAACAGCATCTGCTGAGGGTCCTGTTTGAAAATTCTCCCACTTGATGATACGGAGGTCGTCTTGTTCCTGCTTCAGCCAGACTGGGGAGCCGAGCCTGTCTTTGGTCCTGAGAGAGCTGGAGTCGATCTCTATGCAGGGCGAATAACCCGATGGCTCCTGCTGCCACACAGATGACATCTCTTCAAACCTGGAAAAGTACACAGGTGTTTTATTGTGCATGCATCCTCATTAGTACAACTAGACAGAAATTTAAGACTCTTCCTTACTACAGTATTAACATTCAAACACATTATTTATTTTTTGATTGAGTGATAATAAGCCTTTCTTGAGAACTATTACATACAAATGGGTAAAATGTATATGATACATAATATACAAGATATAAATATAGCTGTAAAAGGTCTTATGTAGCATCAGAAGCCCACCTTACCCCACCAAACGCACCTCAATGAAAATATAAATTAAACTTTGGCAACAAATTGATTAAAATGTTATCACATGATCACGGTTGAAATTTCAGCCATTTATTATATAATATAAACACTCACCAAAAATCAATGACTTATTGGTAGAATTTTGCAAGTAAGTTAACAGTTATACATTATTTCATTCACTAATGTAAGAAGGTAAGGGTAAGTGTAGGTCTCTTCTGATTTACTAAGTCAGTGCACCAGTTCCAGCGCCTTTAGATGATATCACTTATTAAATTTTATGAATTAACCTCATGTCTTGTGCAGCTGCTGTTTACCACCATGAGCTGGCAGTGAGTAGGCTTGTACTCAAGCTGTTTCCAAGACACAGATCTTGTAATTATGAGATTTGTATCTAACAATTAAGTGATAAAGATCTCATAATTATGAGATTCTTTATGAAACCGGGATCTTGTAATTATAAGATGCTATATCAAAATTATGTGACACAGAAGTCATAATTACTGTATATTCATATGTGCACACAGAAATGCTGGCAATACGTTTTTCTTAGTTGTATGCAGTACACTTCTATACAAAATAATACAATAATGACATCACATTTTAAGGCTTGAATAATATTTATGGAATTAGTTTCATCCAGGAATTCTTTCATCGCCTTACATAAACCTCTGTCAATCGATATTAAAATCATAAGGGCTGTATTAGCATTTATGATCATTTATCATGAAATGGACCATTAACAAAACTGTATCCTGCTATAAAAGAGGTTCAGGTATAGCTTTAAGTGCACAGAGTATATAAATGCATAAATAAAGACAACAACGTACTTAAAGACATGAAGAAATATATTTGGTAACTGGTTTTTGTATATTTACTGTAACTGTGACAAAAAAATTTGATGTTCATGAAAAAACACATGATAACTGTGACCTAACTTTTATGCCTTATTGATTGATGTTACCTGATCACATGAACATTAACTTGTGTTCCATGTCAGCATCTGAATATATTGGGCCACAGATCTTGCTATTAAAATGTGTGATGTCAGAGTAACACCACAATGCCAGCTTGGTTGCATTTTTACTTTGTATCCCATCCTGGTTTAGCTGCTCCTGAACAGACTAACTTCAAGCATGTCATGTTTCTAATTACAACATACTTATTTTAACATATGGGGTCAAAATTACAATACACACATATAACAAAGCCATTCAGTTATTTTATGGCTACACTAGTATAGCACTGATGTGAAGTGAGATGAAATCTCTCATTTTTTGAAAAATCATATTAAATGATATAGGTTGTGCTATATAGTTAACTACCTGCAAACTAATATTCATAAAACCAAGAGATTGCATAATTCCTAAATCAATGAAGGTTGTAGTTAACATAAGCCATAATTTTAGGAAATACATCTGAATTAACAGCAACCTATACATATGCAGAATAAATGCATATACAATACATTATTTAATGCAGGGACTGAAGTACTTTTGTCATTCTAATAACATAACATAATAATATCTTGCTGCATTTATATGACTGAACATTGGCTCATATTAGCTGAGATCCAGTGTGCTGAATATCACAAACTTCATTAACTACACTAAGCAGTAGCTTTCCATGACATCAGGTTTGTGGCCCTTCAGTTAATGATTGACTTGCTGCATCTGCGTGATTTTATTACTACAGCATGCATTGCTTTTGCCTTTGTTTTGAATAACTTAGATTAGTGATCATTTATTAGCCAAGATTTCAAAATATATTACACATTAAAAAATTCATTGGAACGTGATGAATCATGCAGTAGTTAAGCATTAATTAAGAATGAGCAGGGAAATGTGACTTTTGTACTTGCGTCCTGGTTTATTTTAGAAGTAGGCTTCATATTTTAATGTTGCTATATGGTGTGAATAGAGAAATGCTGCTTTCTATGTAGGTGTTACTGTATTTTCTGTTAAATTGTTTGGTTGCTGGCCATGTATATGGTCTTGTACTGTGCATATCGTATATGTTAGATGATGCAGAGAAAGCATTTCTAGTAATTTAACGTCTAGAAAGTCTACTGTAGGTTATAGGTGTAACGATGTCTCAATGTTTAAACCTTAATAGGAAAAGCTTACCAAAAATATTCATGTAATGTGTGTCATAGTAGTAGCAGACAAAGTATAGTCACTTCTTCAGTAGCTGTATACACGTACCAGTACTTTAAAGTAGTCTGAATGAGTAATTTTACATCATCAGAAAAGTATCTGCCTTTTGTGTGTTTCAAAGATTAAACTCTATTAATCTACAATCTACAGAAAATAATTCACAATGTAAACCAAACATCTGCTTCTGCAACTGCTGCAGAACTTCAGTGAGATCATCAGAGGCTTTGACATGTTGAGACAAGTAACCTGTGATTTTAAGAGTCTGGAGTGTCTTTGTGTTTTTTTGAACCTGATGAACTCTCATGCTAGGAACCAGTCACTAATGAATATGATTATGAATAAATACAAATAAAAGTGTAACTGTGCCAAGCATGTGTGTAAGTAATGAATAAAGAATGTAACTAATTAATACAGGATGTTGAATCCTGTTTTATTATCATGAAGCAACAGTCATAAGTCACTATGAGTTTATATCATTGAAAATGAACAGTTAATTCCCAGTTACCTCACATGTCAATGTATATAAACAATATTTTAGCTGGAATCCACTTAGGCTACATTACAAAGTGCATTTTAGACCCACACACAGGCTTTTTGAAAGCAAAATATTACCTGTTCTCATTGTAACAGGTAGCAGCACTACCCAGCAGTATGTCCCTGACACATTTATAAGCTAGAGGGTGGCACATTAATAGAGCAATAATATGTTTTTATTATAATATTTTGTGTTGTCCATGGGGAATGAAATAGATGTGTCAAGGCATATGTCAGCAGTTCACATTATAATGAATCTCCCACACCCAGTTTATAATGCAGGATTATTATTAAAAAATTAGAGAATCCTTCTGACATCAACTGGGTTATTATTTCCTGTAATTAGTCACAGAAAATAGACCAGTACAGTATTTTCAAGGGTTTAATAGTGCTCTCTGAGAAGAGTAAAATGTAATATTGTAGAGCTGCTCTATTGATCAATAATTTGACAATTATTTTTGATAAATCAAGTCATGCGTTTTCTAGTCACACAAAAGTTATGGATTTGGCCTAGTTACACTTTATAAAGTGCTGGGAACATTTTGCTTTTGTCCGTTTTACATCCTTCCACGTTGAAAATCATTAGTTTTTGTACCATCTGTTGAACTAAACCAAACACCTTGGTACACAACAGTGACAGACCACACCATTAAATATAAAAGATTAGAATCACCTTGGATAATAAAAATCAATATTTCTGACAGTCCGTAAAATTTAAAATTATTATTTCTGCTTAATGTTAGACATGATTATTCATGCATCAAACTGTCATGGGTCATAAATTAGTTATGAAATGTCTTAACACTAACACTAACATGATGCCTACAGAAAAGATACATGCAAAAAACATCCAGATGCTCATTTTCAAATGGCAGGTGTGACTTTTTTTTCTACTTGTTTGTTGCAGGAAGTGGACATCACTTTACTTCATGTTTCCATGGAGATGATGATGGACTCTACTCTTTTTTAACATGTGCATGCTGCAGCACCAAAACACAACTCGAGTGCTGCAGTGATTCATCTGATCATAACACCACCACACATAAGGTATTTACGGGTAAATTACACTCGCTGCAATAAATGTATGTCATAATATACGGGAAAAAGTGGTTACAAAATGACGGCACATCTGCTTGATGTTAATGATTTATTATATAGGTATTTTGGTTTAAATGGCAGAATTTCTTTTACTCATATATGGCACCACATAGTCTATCAGCCTGATATCATTTACGAATAGATACGGTTTGTTGAGCTACAAAGAGCCAACCATTTCTTCCTGCGTTGGGTTTAATTAAATCCAGCCAAGATGGATGCTAATGACTGTAATTACCAGCTAAAAGGGGGAACATGAGCAACAAAGACAGTGAAACACGGAAAACAACGCACCTTTTAGAGAGTCCAGCGGAAGAAACAGCAGCAGGAGATGTCCGTGTGTCTGACTTGTTGTACGTTTAAATGTCACTTCGTACAAACAGCCCGTCTTCCACAGATATAAACAGAGGCGAGTAAATAAAATGCGAAACTACGGCATGCCTGTCTAGGAAAGGCGGTGCCACGGAGCAGCGAGGAGACGCAAACACTACGCTGCCTTCAGGTGCTCCAGGGACAGTAGTAATTCTCATTATTTTTGGTGAAGTGTCGCACTCTCCTGCTGTTTCGCTTCGTACGTGAAATTACAGTTTCCGCCACTAGATGTAAAAATAAAGAAGAAAAGTTTGTCGTGATTAAGGAGAAAAAAGTTAACTGAAATTATGAGATGAAAAGTAAAACATTGAACTTACTAAGTCAAAGTTATGAGATCATTTCAAACTGTGACACAATTGTTTTACTTAAATGCAAATTAAAAGATAAATTAAATTAGGTTTTACTTTTACAATTTGACATCCCATGTGACTAGAGCGTCATTTTTTCTACCCTGAAGTAAAAAGAAAAGCTTCTCTAATAGTTTTGACTTGTTTCATCATTTTGTTTATCTCATAATTTAGGTTACCTTTCATCTTAACAAACATATTTTGTGTTTTTATATTTGTTTGTTTAGTAGTGGCAGAAATGGGCTTCCATACAATGGGTGTTCACATTAGGTTATGGTGCCTACATGTGAGAAAATGTGAAAAAACTAGTCAAATCCTTAAAGCAAAAGTGTCGTGTGGAAACACTCTATTACTAGAAACTAGAAACTTTATTTAAGTACAAAAACATTAGCATCAAAATATACTTTAAAAAAACAAACACACCAAAACACACATGGCTGTAAATTCTTCCAGGGACCAAAAGTTTGTTTGTATTTAGTCATTTTGTTAAGATGAAAAATAACTGCAGTTGCCAGATAAATGCAGTGGAGTACAAGATGTAATGTCTGAATTTTGTTTGAAAGTATTAATAATATTTTTATATACTATTTATAATAGTATATAATATATATAACATCTCAGGATGCTTAGTGAAGCTTCA
>OMLM01020154.1:193865-211864 GCA_900302695.1 Helostoma temminkii | reverse complement strand
CTGATTAGTGTCTTTGAAAATATACTATGTCAAGATTTCAGATTGTATGCACTTTCTTAAATGCACAACAATTTCATTATTTCATAAATGCAGTTACTCACTCTATGTGTAAAGGTGTGACTATGGATGTTTAATTACAGAAAGAGGGTGCAGATGTTTGTACTAAGCCACTGAATGGAAATGTATTAAAAGAAAGAGTCATTTCAGGCATGACAATGACAAAATGTCCAGTTGTATCTCGTTGTTTATGTAAATGAACTGGAAATATCAGAGTAAAAATAAAAGGACACATGATGACAACAGGGACCTTTATTTGCAGTTAGAATTCTTTGGATAAAGACAGAAAAACCTTAGTCCCACTTTATATCTGATGTAACCCATTTACTGGCTCACTTGAGTATCCACTCAGTGTCAAATACTTTATAATAGTGGTACTTTTACAAAATCACAGCTGCCTTGTGGAGCTGGAGACAAAAGACTGTCCAGATGTTAAATTTTCACATTGTCACATTTCTTTTCATATACATACTGGCCAAAAACTGTATATGAAACACTTTGTGTTAGTCATCAAATACAAAAAATACATATAACAAGGTGAGGTGTATTAGAATATGTCAAGTTTTTCTAGTTGTTTAAGATAAAAATGCAACATATTTGAAATTAAAATACTTCTTTTTCAATAAGCAACATAAGAAAATATATAATCTCTTCGGTGTTGTGTTTTGACAGTTCATAAAATCCACCCACATCACATTGCACATTCTTCATGATCTCAGCTCATATTCCTTCTTTACAAACTTTCCCATTTCTTCATTTCAAATGACTAAAAACTTCAAGCCATAAGGTGTGATTGCATTAATTTAACAGCACTGAAGTAGAACAGTTTGCGTGCATGGAGGGTGAAAGATAATGTGAAAAAGCCAACAAATAAGGATTCTATTTAAAACTATGTAATGCATATGATATATTACGACATATAATGTAACATTACCTCATTATGTTAACAAACTGTATGTTAACGTCTGCAGCAGCAAAACATATTTTTTTCTTATGTTTGCCATGTGATTATCAAGTCTTGATAACATCCTTCTCATGTAATGCCATTAGTGTGATTACAGTTAGCTTCATTAGAAATGTATAAATGTGATGTTTGTTTACAGAGAAACATTACTCACTATGTTTTAAATGCTGGTAGAGGTGTTAAGAACTGGAGCTAAAAATCGAAGAAACAGGGAGTAACTGACAGACACAGTTTCACACACACAGATATATGTAAATCTTATATTGTGGAATTCAGTTAAATGTGTGTAAAAATGATGTTTAAAATGACCCACTCACATTTACAGTACAGTAACTCAAGGATTTGGACACGGTTAATGATTTTATCACTACCACCCTCCTGCTCCCTACAAAATGTCACATTTAGAGTGTTAGTTTGTTAGACAGAATTCAGCAGCGCCCTCAGTATAAGAGAACTTGGCTGCCCTCTGCTTTTAGTGACAGATAGCCAGGAGGAGACGTTTAAAGTCGCCGCCGCACTCGTCCTTTAAGGCATCCTTTAGAGAAACATCATACTTCTCCAAGTACATGTCTTTGATGGTCTCCAAGTCATACTGTTGATGAAAGACAAAAAAACAAACAAACATCTGAAGCGTTTGTGGAACTTAATTGTGGTAAATTCAATGCACGCAATGTACAATGTATACACTGTGGACCAAATGACCAAATATGGCACAAACGAAATGTGAGGACATACAGTATGTAAGTAAAAGGCTGAATGAAAGAAGAGGTCAACAAACAGAGCAAGTGTCCTCATATAAAAATCTAAATCACACACACAAACACATCTGCAGCATGTCTATATCGATTTCCAGTAACCTGGTTAAGTGCATGTACACAGTTGGTATGTCATCATCCCCTAAGTTTCTGCAAAATATTCCCATTTTAGTCAACATATTAAAAATTGATAAAATAACTCCATTCCCATTACCAAAAAATCTTTAAATAATGTTCAAGTACCTCAGAGCGGCACACAATGATACGTATAAGCGTGTCCTCATCAGTGCCGGCTCCTTTCATTGCGTCATTCAGACGTCGGGCAAAGTAGAGCTGGGGGTGCTTAGCAACTCTCACTGTGGGGAGGAGGACATGTTTTCATTAAACTCCACTGCACTACATATCAAATATCAATAATGTTCTACATTAATTTAAAGTTGATTAATTTAAGATTTCCCTCAATCATTGTCTTTTTACTAACAGGGTAATTCTATAAAACTAAAAACCAGTTTCTAAACATTTCTCTGCTGCTGTTTCGGGAGGTTATGCTCTATTTTGTAGAGTAGAAATACACATAAATATCTCCAGTATTAATACCATGAAAGAAAATCTCTGTGTTGCTTAATTCAGGAGTTTACTCAAACAGTGTATTTCATACTAACCAAGAGCAGTGTAACACTTTTTCAGTGTCCCAGAAGTCTCATTCTCAATGGCATCCAGGATCTCAGTTCCAGAAAGCTGGGGAGAAAATGAGTAGTTCAATAACTAGTAATTTATTTCTATCTTTGAAGTAAAATTGACATTCAAGTCCCCAGAAAGTCTAGTTTGAGGAATTATAGTGCACACAACACATCTGTCTTCATTTGCATCAACACATAATAACAACCCTGATTAATTCTAGATGATGTCGACATGTTCCACTCATACAAAACCATACCTGCAGTAATATCAGTACAGCTTTGGACAGACTGATATCACATCCTACCTGTTCATATATCTTGAATGTGGCCTGGAGCTGCAGGTAATTTCTGGAGGCCAGGATGTAGCTGAAGGTGGACTCATCTGTGCCAAAACGTCCCTCACCAGCCTGCATCAGACAATTACTGTTATGTAAGTAATGAATCTGTTATGAGGGTATTATGAAGCTGTACTGCAGAGGCACACATTACCTCCAACAGGGCTGTTGCATCTTGTTCAGCCAGATCCTCATCGACCTCGTAACTTTCATCTCTGTTGCCCTGAAAGAAGAGGACAGAGATGACTTTTGCTTTGTAGTGAGGCCTTTCTATCTGCCAAGCAACTGTATCCGACATCTGTTTTACTAATGAGAGGGAGTCTGGACACAGGGAGAGTGAGCTCGATTTCAGTCCAGGGATAGACAGGAGGATTATAGTTACATGAGTGGAGTAGAAACTCAAGGCCACTTACCTGCAAAAGAGCAACGAGCAGGTTTCTTACATCCCCGCTTGTATCTCCCTCGATATCTGCTTCTAAATCACGTTCATGCACTGAAAAGGAAATACAATGTAAACAAGTAATGACCAAAAATAAACAATATTATTATGTTTATTTTGTATCTCAGTGCTCCACCCATAAATACTCTGCTACAAAGAGATACAACTGGTACAAGTCTGTAATGTTCACTGCATCCTGCTCTTAATTTGTAAAGAAGTTCTGTGATATACCCACTCCCCTAGCTTTTACCTTTTTACCTTGCTGAACTGTAATTGCCTCTTAGCATTATGAGACCAGCTGTCTGTGTCTCTGAGACCTTTCAGTGACTTTGTTTACATGCAGTTAAGAAATCAGATTACTCAGAGAAACCAGATTCCTCAGGAAATCTGATTACTGGAAATCCAAGTATTCATGCAGCAGCAGAGTAATCATTTTTGAAGTGTGGTTCACAGATTTTAACTACAGAGACAGAGGAGACTGCTTCTCCACAACTTATGTGTGTGTGGTTTTTCTATATGTCTGTCGGTGAGCTGACTGCTGAGAGAGAAACATGCAGACAAACCAGAGCTCAATTTTACAGCGCAAATTGAGCAAATTAAAGATGAAAAGTGACCTATTTAGATGTATAGAGGTCACTTTGTATTTGTAAGAACAAGGTGCCATTGTAATGTGATTATCCCCATTAATTCATTCAGCCACTCTTCCCAGTGGATCTTAGTAGATGGTGTCTGGACATTGAATCTGTGTATACATTAAGCAGGAGAGTTATCTGTTTTCTCCTCTACTTCTCACACCGGCGCTGCATATCACAGCACAAATTCACAGAATTAATTTAAAAAAACCTGGTGAAAAGTTACTTATTTAGACGACTGCAGGACACTTTATATTGCTTTCAGTTTTAGTTGGTCTTTGGGAGGACTTGCACCATGTAATGTAATGATTTGCCCCTTCATTCAGTTGTTCCCCTCAGCTGATAGTAGAGAGGTGTCAGCAGTCTTCGTTATCCATATACACGCTTGCAAAAAGCCAGTTAGACACTAGATTATGCATTTACATGCCGGGGTAATTGGCATTCTCTGGGAGAAATCTATGTGGAGAAATCAGGTTTCTCTAATCCCCTACCCCGATAAAAAAACAGGTTTCCCATTGTCAGTTTAGAATTCAGCTTTCTCGAGAAAGCCAACTGTGACCAGATTTCTAAGGTGCATGTAAATGACAGATTTGTCTAAGTTTAGAAAGAATTTCTTGTTTTTTGAATTATCAGACACAGACACCAACACTGTACAATTTTGCAGCAACTTCATCTCAGCAAAAGGCAAAGCATATCCCAGCTACCAAAGTGATGGCTCAAAAATAAGAGAGTATTCATTGACACATCGATGACTTGAAGAATGAAAATTAAAGTTTAAAGTTTAATGACATGAGCAGCTGAGAACTCCTACAATAATAAAAAAAGATGTTGGTAAATATAATCAGTTAACGGAACTTACAGCAGGATGACTGTACCTAACGTAAAGGATATGGCTAATTTCCTCAAGAATTCATAATACGAGGAAGTGAAAGCGTGACACCGGGTAACTTGGTATCAGTGGGAGGGTGAGACATTAAAAACTGATGGAAAATTTGCATCGAATATTGTACATATTTTTGTCTTACACACTACATTGTATGGCATTTGTGTGTTTGAAGACTTAATACTTAATGGCTTACCCTGATAGTAGCATTCCTTGAACAAGGCAATGTCCTGTTGTTGACAATGATAAAATACAACAAATAAAACATTTTAATATTTGACATAAAAGATGAAAGCTTCTACAGTAAATATACACAGATTGTTAATATATTACATTATTTTGTTCATGAAGGTACAAATGTACAACTTACAGCATTGGTGGCAGTGCAGAGGATCTCCACCAGGACATCTTCATCGGTGCCCGGCCCCTTCATGGCCTTCCTCAGCTCCTTCACAGCATAGATCACAGGCAGGTCCAGCATAGCGAGGATGGCGTTCTCAAAGTTTCCAGACAGTTCACTCTTCAACACATCCACCAGTTCCTGTTACAAATTAACAGAATTGAGATTTGGTTTATGGTGCAGTGGCTAGCACTGTCGCCTCATAGCAAGAAGGTCCTGGGTCAAATTCCTGGGGTCACCTAGGGTCTTTCTGTGCGGAGTTTGCATGTTCTCCTCGTGTTTGCATGGGTTCTCTGCGGGCACTCAGACATGCAGTTAGGTTAACTGGGGACTCTAAATTGCCCGTAGGTGTGAGTGAGAGTGTGAATGGTTGTTTGTCTATATGTGGCCCTGTCATAGACTGGCAACCTGTCCAGTGTCTTGCCCATATGACAGCTGGGATAGGCTCCAGCACACCCGTCACCCCTACTTGGACTAAGCAGTTCAGAAAATGGATGGATAGATAGTTTTGGTTTATAGAACAAAGAGCAAACAAAGAAGAAATGCAGAAACTGGTATATATATTTTTAAAATTAAAATAATGACGTTTCTTTAAAAATGATAAATGTTACTGATTTGTATTACTATATACCACTTACATCGTCATACTTTTCAAAATAGGCCTTTTTAATTTCCTGACGCTGTGCTGAACTGCGGTTTGCCAGAATGTCAATAATGGCCTGCTCATCCGTTCCTGATATGAAAAGAGAAATATAAAATAGATTCAGAATAAGGACAATATAGTAACTAGCAAGTAATACTAGGGGTGTTCAAAAGCCTAACAAGGGTGATATTTCCAACTTACCAAAACCTTTGCAGGCTTTGCGGATGGCCTTGATGTCAGCTACGACATCAAAATCTTCATAGGGCACAATTGTAGGCTGAGAAAACAAAAGGTCTGTTATGTAGAGTTTGATTAAATCGCAAAAGCAAAAACACAGCTTCTGGCAAATCACTGTGTTTATATCAAACTAAGCACTGTTTCAGTAAATGACAATGCAGAAGCAGCTGCAAGACGGGGGTGGAGTGACACAATCCTTTGTTTGAGGAATTCAGGACCAGAAGAGTTTAATCAAACTTGGTGAGGGCCGGACGACTGTGATGAGGTCAGGGGCCAACATAGATCTAAAGTAAGATTTTAAAGAGTCCTCTCAATGAAATGTTTAGAGTTTAGTGTTTAGAACCATAAGAAGTAAACAGTTGAACCTGGCAGTTTGTGTGAAATAACTTCTCCATCACTTTGCTGCAATTTTTTGATCTAATCTATTTGTGTTGTAAAGCGTGTTAAAGTACACTTTAAGTTGTTACTAAAATTATCAATGAAAACATCACATTAATGCTGCTATTTGCTAAGGCAGTGACAGCGCCGGTTGTTATACCTGAGTGTGAAAAAAAAAGTGTCCAACAATAATGCACAAACGAAAGAACAAGAAAATAAAGCCTCAAGTTGCCAGTCTTCCCCCAACACGTTGACATAACAGCCAGCGCCATTCAAAAGTAACGGAGCTGTGATGAATTCCGCAGGGGAGTGGCTCTTTCCTCTGCGCAGACCCCGACACGGTTCACACGGAGTAACTTGCGACGTCAGATAGTTAAAGAATGACAAAATGTTGTTCATCTGAAGCCGTGGATCTTTAATAAAATCTCGGTGGTTGAAAAAATGACGGCGATTTATATGCTGTGCGCAAGAACTGACCACTAATAAAGGCGTTACGGTGTTTGCCCCGCATTAAAAATAAGCAACTATTAGATCAAGACTGGAAATCAACGCAATATAACATTTATTCTAATGACTGAGTGAATGAAAATCATAATCCTATGTATCAATCTGAAACTCTGTCGCTCACAGTTGAAGCGAAGCTCCAGCTGCTGAGTCTTTCTTTTTTTTAAAAATCCCCACATCGAACGCGTTTGTTGCGCAAAGACGTCGACGCGTTACTTACTTGGCAGTTGCCCATTTCGGGGATGGTAATCCAGCGGCTGGTAACTTGTCGGGAAAAGTCTTTGAGTAGTTTGGGGATATTTGTCTCCTCCTGACCGATCTGAGGCCCACAGCAGCACAAACCAGAGCGTGACGTCACCAAGGACCGCTACGTTGTCCGGTCCGGTGTTAACCATTTATATGCTCAATCACTGCCACATACACATACTATGCTGTTTTACCATGTTTTATCTTATTATTGTAACATATTTACAACACTGTGGCGCTGCAGGTTGTAATATTGGTTATAATCATTTATATTCATTTGTGCAGCACTACTTTATTCAGTACACCTTGCAGAAACTACTGCAGTCAACACCAGCACTGCAGTAAATCCTCTTTGATAATGTTTAGCTCCTACTTAAAAACTATGTGCTGTTCAAAAGAAGTGTTTCTGTATTTAGCCCTCATTAAAGTAAAGGGGAAGAACACCAGTAAGTATAAGGCAACATAATTCAGCAGCAACTAAACGCAGCAGTCTCTGTCAGGATCAGGATCAAACCTAACATTAGGCATCATTCAACCCTGCTTTACTTTCTTTAGTGTCCTTGCACCAAACAATTAAAGCTGTAGAGGTGAGTTACTATTACTGACTTACTTCCTGGACAAAACTGTGTAACCTCTTATTCAGATTTTTCCCAGAAATATAAACAAATCCAGCTGGTTAATTGTCTTTTTACAGTATATGTAAACCATATGTTTTTGCGCCTAAAGCATGCAGAGATAAGCTCGAGAACTGCTACATATGGGAAATAAAAGAGAGACAAAGAAAAAGTTATTTTGTAAAAACTGCCTGTACAGTTTGTTATAAACAGAAAAAAACGAATGAAGGTCATGAGACAATAACAAACCTGTAGAATTTGTTGTTCCACTGTATAATTACCAAGCTTACTCGCCTACACTCTATCCAATGGTACACTCCTTTATAACTGTCACTAGATCATACAGTAATTACTCAGCCCCTGAAAAGGAAAGCTGCTGCTTTCTTACACAATAAGGCCCTTACCCTATGAAAACTAAACACAGTGTCTGCATAAACTGTTTCAATTAAGAGCCTGCTAATGTCACGCTAACAAAGCCATGCAATTAGAGGGGATGAGTCATCTCCCTTCACTATATAATTATCTGTAGATTACCTGGATGATCAATCAATCAGGGAAAAACACTATAATGAGCAAAATAGCAACATTTTTTATCAAGACATGAGGATTTGACCTGTGTAGGCTGATGTAATCTCAAACTCTGCAAGCATTCTAGCAAAGCAGCATCAATCATTTGCATTTTACTCCTTTCCAGTGTGCGTCAGGTGCTGGAAGAGAAAGAGTGAAACTCTCTTTTGTTTCTCATGCAGCTCTGTTTGCAGCAGTCATATGGTTTGTGATTGATTCCCAGCTTTTCCTTACACAAGACTGGAAATTAAGAAACATATAGTCTGGCTTTCTCAAACCAAAACTCTTCTAGGAAACAGATTTCCAGGTTTTAGTCAGGCAAAACTAATGTTAATAAGTGAGCAATTTTGTCACCTTCAGACAGAGTCAGACTTTTCCTTTACAGACCTAAAAGACCTTTCACTTCAGTTTGCTTAACATGACTTGAGACTTAATTCAGTTCTGCCCCAAATATCTAAACTCTGCATGAACTGCATCAACGTGCTTGTTTATTTTTATATAACAGTACAAAATAAAATCAAACACATTTCAATAATGGTATTTTTACTAATTGGGGATGCTGTTGCATCAACATGTCAATAGCAACACCTACAGATGAACTTATTTTTGTATTCACAAACTCCTTCTAGCCTTGATATTTTGTGATTTTGCATAAAGTTTATTCTGTAGTTTTAGCTAAAACAGGCCAAATATCTTGATGGATACAAAACTAACATTACTCGAAGATCAATAAGTCAAAAGTGCTATTTGCCTCACTGTGCAGAAGCTCTCAGCCTGGGGATGTTATAGTCGTAATTTCACAGACAGCAGAAGTCGAGACCATTGAAGCTTTTTTTTTTTTTCAGGGAGCTGTGGAACAAACAAAGACAGCATTCAGTGGCGCCAGTCAAAGAGATGGACTATAATGTCATGCTGGTCCAAGACCCAGACTCTTGTTACAACCTTACACACAACCTGTTTAGAGTCTGACCAGCTCCCACTGTTAATAAACCCACGACCAGTACCAGTGTTTGAATTTTAGCCGATAAAAGACAAACACAATACATGTAAAGGATGTGGAGTTTCATTTACAAAAACTTTTCAGAGGCACGAAGAGGCTCAATATTTCACACACTTTATGTCTCAATGGCAACATTTTTTGTTTTTCACAGTTCAATGTGTTCTGTATTGTATTGACAACACTTGTATTGTTGATTGTGGTACAATCAGTGTGTAAATAGACTGACTAAAATAAGCTGCACGCTCTCTTTCAACAATTTCCCATTAAAACCAGTACTATTAGGACTCTTTGATGTAAGACATCTTGTTGATCATTCTTGGTTGTGTGATGGCAGCATCCTGCACAACAGCTGATTCTCTAATGTTGCCCTCAAAGAAACTGAACAGAACCCTTTTGCTCTGTATGAGCTAATACCATTACAAGTCACTGCTAAATATGGAGCAGCATTTCCATCTAGTGGACATCAGCACTAACTACAGTTTATTTTTGATTTAAAGGATAAGTCCAGTGAAGTTGTGTGATTTCCTTATGATCAACATCTTATATGAAAAGACCAAAAACAGACCAAAAGCATTTTAACATTAATATATGCCGTTTATGTGTAATTCATTGGTGTCCAAAAGCTAATAAAACAAACCAATGAGCCAGACAAATGTTCAATAATCACCAATAACAAGCACAGTGTAGTTTATTTTGAGACAATCCTGTTAATACTGATTAGGGAAATAAAGGGATGTGATTCCACAGCAAATGCAACACACTCCTTCTTTTAAGTAACATGAATAAACTGTTTATAATGGCAAACTCCTTCAATGGAGGCCAGCAGGTGTGGGGCTGCAGACTAGCCGGGGTCATAAAGCAAAGACAACATTGGTTTTATAGAATATGAATGAGTCATCCTTGAGTAAATGACAAAAATGTACAACACTTAAATAAAACATGGAATCAGTACTTGGCACTTGGCATTGTTATTTTCACTTTGGCGTTGTGTACGATTCCCTGTTGTATTTTAGAGTATAGTATATAGAGCTGAAACAGATTAGTCAATCAGTGCAAACTTTATTGGTAGCAGTTTTAAGTATAATAGTAAAAATAAAATAAAATAATAATTTAAATCATCTAAGTAAAAATAACTAAGCAGAGTTAAAAGAACAGACAATGAATAAAATAATCATCAGCTATTGCACTACCAACATACTTTTCCTGTGTGTTGTTGTGCAGAGTAAGTGAGGATATAATTTTAGCCCTAGAGCACGAATCAATAAATCTGTTTTGTAACCTGGACAGTCTCCTCCAGTGAAAGAAAAAGTGGTCTTTATGGAAGCCAGAGTTAGTGACTGTAGTGAAGCCCACTCATAAGTTGTACTATCAGGCTGACTCATGTTCCCCTTCAGGCCTTGACTGCAAACACATGCTCTACTTGTACAGCACATCCTCCAGGCTTCCTGTGACTGGAGGTGTTTGTGTGTGTGTAAGGGTTGTATTGTCAATAACAGTAAATTAAAATATTAAAGAACGTCAGTTAGATTATACAACTCAGTCTAAACTGGATTTAATTCCACCTCTGTTTTAATTTAGCAATACAACACAATAATTAAATGTAACAGTATGTGATGTCTATGTACATTATAGTGACTGTATTTGCATCATGCTGTTCTTATTTCATTTCAAGCTTGTCATATTTTGTTTATGCATACAGGTTACAAAATGGCCAAAAGTGTGTGGAGATGCCGCCCATATGAGATTATGGTGTTTTTTTTAAACTCTTCCAAATGTGTGAAATGCGCATTGGATTTTCCCTGTTTTGTGGCTTTTGCTGTAGTTTGTCCTTTTTCTAGGTCTCCACATTGTTTGGTGGTAAAGTTCATATTTGTCACTTTACAGTTAATCATTTTGCTAGTGTCCATACTGTACATTGTGTCTGTTGCTCTGTGAAGTAGAGAAGTGCTGCTCCTGATAACAGATCCCTCCTCTGTTGTTCTTACTCAGACTTCTTCATCTTATGCTGTAAACATATCTTATGCTCCACGAGAAAACCTGATGGCATGACATTCGGCCATAAATGTAGTAACAAAGTTCTTAGTAATATGTCTATAGTTATTAAAAAACATACTTAGAAACCCTGGTGAATATCCTTCTTGTAACCGCTGCATTATTTTTGTAATTCAATTAAAGTAAGTCAATAAAGTAACTGATTCTACACCAGTTTTACTAAGATGAAAATCTTCAGTTCTTGCGTCCTCATTTGACCACTTTAGTCAGTACCAGCGAGGTCTGAACCACTAAAAAACTATGATGTTCACTTCAAGGCTACATGTTTTGTCAGATTGTACATTGCAGAAGTGCAATGCTAAATCAATGGAGTACATTTTAAATTGGGTAAATTTTTAAACAAATATTGGCTAAACATTACACTCAGATCATCGCAACACGCCTTCCCCAAAGTTTTCCCAGAAAGGTAGATAAATGTGTTCATTTACTTTTGGCCACATAGTGTTGCTTCACTTGTTTATAACATAATTGTATTTTCTTCCAGTAAAGTTTTAGTTCTTTTGTTTGGTTTATCCTTATGTCATCTTCTCGTACAACTATTGTGAAGCACCATGAATGCATCATCACACAAAGAGGATGATTCAGACATTTCCCGCACATACAACTGAGAGTGAATGACTAACAACATATGAATGCTCTCACATTGGTCCCTGAGAGAGGCCACCTCTCTCACATCAATCAGCTGCCTGCCTGCTATCTGGAGGCAGAAACGGTGAAGATAAAGCGCAGTTACCTTCTGGAAATTGCTATAATTGAGTGATTAAGACGGATGACGTCAAATGCAAGCGCATCTTTTACTGAATGAGCGTTCACTTAGCCTTCGTTCACACACGTCGGTACAGCTGTGACTCACCAGTGTACTGGCCTTGGGCTTTGTGCTTGGCATGTCTGTTTGTGCTACAGCAGTCCCTGGTGAAAACAGAGCGATGGTAGTGAGTCAAAACAGCGGTTTTTGCACCTAGTGTGAAATCAAAACAAATTGGATTATTAGATGAGTGGACCTGCTTTTGTCCTTTCCATGCTGAATGTCCTTTTGTGATGCCTCCACGTTTGCGTACACATTGTCGGGGCCATCATTTTTGTCACAATAGCACTCATGCTCATCATCACTGTAATGATGAGGAGCCGTGAGATAATAAAATTTCAAGTGATCTTTAGTGTTAAATGGCTTATCACTGCACATCACTTACATGCAGGTTCCATCATCATTTCAAACACAGGAAACAAGCTTGATTGACATTTTAGTTTTGGATGTTTAAGAATATGGTAGATTTGATTATTTTTAATATTTAGGTTTCCACAAAAAACAAAACTGTAAGCTTGATTTTAATGGTGTGTTTCTATTAGTTATTATTAGATCATTCTGTGTAACACTGTTGATCCAGCTGGGCAACATGCAAGACATACTCTATGGAGTATGTTGTGTGCAGTGTGTGAAAGGTCTGCAACAACGTGCAATTTTTTTTGACTGATTGAGAAATCATCATAGCATTTTATCCTAAAGTGTTCTCATAGATAAATATATTTATATATAAACAAATACTGGAGTTTAATTTCTGTAATCCACCTATTGAAGCGCTGTGCTACAAGGGTGTAAAAGTGTTTGTAGAGCTCAAAGGGGGAAGACACTGAGTCCTGGTGCTGTGTTTTGTGGTCTTAATGTTAAAGTGAGTGTGTTGGCTTGTTCTGTATTGCCACATTGTCAAATTATGCTGTTTAGAAAATAGATGATGTAATATTTTTCTGCTTTGTACAACATTGCTAATTTCCCAGGAGAGAGTTGGTGATGCCTCTGTGGAACAATTTGCTTCCAGAAAGAGTGCCCACTTCCCTTTAGCGTACCTGTCAGATTCTGTCTTTAAGGAGATAAGATAAAGCACCATAGTGACTGGTCTGTGCTGACTGTACAGTACTTTTTCTTACATGTTTATAGTATATTGTCTTATGGATTATTAGTATTGTTGCATAAACACACATAATTGCCAGAGACCACTATATTAACAGAGATAAGAGCTTCTAGTACTGCAATATACTCTCACAAAAACTAAGATAGTTTGCAGGTCCTCAGCTGGAGTGAGTCAGTGTGTGTCTGAATCCATGGGGGTGTGTTGTCTGACAAGAGCAAGAGGAAGAGATCTCTTAGAAATGGGCTACTAACAGCACAGAGGCTAAAGGGCTTTCCGAATTGGCAGGTGTATCACAGGGCTACAGCAGCAAATCACAAGAAAATCATTTCAAGGCACTTTACACAGTAAGGTGAAGACCCCACTTTAATGGAACATAGGTGGCCATCTGCCTCAACCGGTTGGCATGAGAGAGAAAAGTTCAGTCAGGGTTTTTTATTTCAGAAAAGTAGTTGACCATTCTAGAGATCTGACTGTGACATTATAGAGTGGTTTGAACTGGAAAGGTGAAGGAAATTGGCTTAAGAAGTAGCACCTGTGCTCTACTAAATGTTGACATTACAAAGTAAAGGCTGTCTACTTTTTCATTGTTACCTTGCTAGCATGGCTTTTTGTCCTCCTCAAGCTTCATCGCTTTGTTTTATCCTAAGTCATTTATTCAGTATTACAGAGGAGCAGAAAACAGGTCTCATCTGTCATCCTTGGAGATCATTTATTTAGTTTTAATTGCCTCCATCCACCGTATCCACCTCAACTTGTTGCTAATTGTGCTTAATGACTACCTACTGGTGTTATGGCATATTTCTAGACCCATCAGATTCTATGACCTGACTACTGTTTGCCCCTAATGTGACCTCAAAAGAACACAAAATAATTAAGTCTGTAATGCCTAATGAAAATTTTCAGGACTGAAATTCCTAATCTCATCCCTGTCAGAACCTGACAGATTGTAGAATACAGTGATGTACCAGTACATGAGACACTATAAAATGACAATTTCAAGGCTTTAAGGAGCTGTGTTTCTAGTTTTTTGTCTGCAGCAATCATGAATGTGAAGTAATCAAACTGTGTGAGTGTACCTAAATGTTGACTTGCAGTACACAAATGTGTTTGTTGTAGATTATCTGCCAAACCTACAGTTGTGGAGGTGGCGGAGGAGCCTAATAGAGGCTCTCAGTGAGTCATGGGTGTTTGCATCACTAGGGGCTCCTCTAATGATGAAACCACCATTGAGGAAAGCTGTGTAGGAGTCAAGACCAGAGGATGGAGGTACAAGATCTTGTGGGTGGCCATCTGCCTACGGGCTGTAGTATCAAGCAAATCAAACATGAGAACTACTGCATTTACTGTAAATCAAGTATCACAGGGGGGATGCCTTTTCAAAATAAGGAAACAACAACCAACCAAAACATGATACAATCTAAACTAAAACTCATGTTGGCTTTGAAAAGACAGAAAGACAATTGTGGATGTTGACCTTACAAAACACTGGGGTAAGGTTAGACATTGACCCATTAACACTAACAAACAACATAATTTTTAGATTGTTGGGTGCATTAAATTAAAAACATGTCTACACCTGGTAACATGTTATAAGGTTTGTGTCTCCGTATGCATGTCTACCTTTATGTGTCTGTAAACATCTCCCAACATCTCCCACTACCACGCACATACTTTCCTTTGTGAGTCACGAGTCCATCACAGCTCATGAGATCCCACCTCCTCCCACTTCTTACCATTCACCACCCCTCCTTCTAGCCATCCCTGAATGTGAAAGACAGATGATGCAGCAGCAGCACATGCCCGCTTGTGCCAAGCGATAAGCTTCTGGCCCTGTCCTTCCTCCTTCCTGTTGCCGTCCATCTCTAGCCACATGGCCCTGCCACAAAAGGCTGTGATTCATGCACCGATTGCCGTCTGAGGTTTAAAAATAAATTCTGCCATGCTGGAAGATGTGTCTTGCTGTTCTGCAATAACAACAAAGGCACAAAAACTAACTGAGACTGTCAGTACACTACAGGAGATCCAGAGGGCTCAGTTTGCAGCCAATGCTGAATATGTCTTTTGTAGGAACTTTGTAGCTGCAGGAGTTCTGTTTCAGGTTTAAATGAAACAGAAATGTTTCCTGCCGGAAAGCTTTGTTCTCTTCGAATAAAAGTCCAGCTGAGGTTTTTCAAGAGGAGGGATCTAGTGCATGTAATGCTTTGCTACAGTCTATCCATAGGATCCAGCAGGGAGGGAGGGATTGGCAGATCTGTCTTATGGCAGAAGTAGGAGGAGGGGAGAGTGATACATTCATTTGATGGTTTGAGTAGAATTATGCATGATGCACCTGTAAGTAAGGTAAAAAGTAACTAAAAACTTATTCTGGGAGCATAAGTTGCAGATTAATTGCTTTAAGAACAAAAGTTTAACTTTCACACATAAAAGAGTTTTTTTATGTTAGGAGCAATGGAAGCTTTGGAAATACATTGAATACAAAACACCAAAAAATCTTATCCTGTCATGGTCCTGCAAAGACACAATCAAACCTTTTTTTGCTATTTCACTCCAAAAAATGTTTCATGGAACATCAATAGTTACAATATGTACATTTACATTTACATTTACATTTAGTCATTTGGCAGACACTTTTGTCCAAAGCGACTTACAAGTGAGGTACAAAACATGCAAAACTCTAAGTCAAGGAGAAAAACTAAAGCAAAGCAAAGTACTAGCAGGAGAAGTGTGTTCGTTTAATGAGATATGAGTGGAATTTTTTTTTTTTATATATATATGAAAGTGCATTTTAAGTGCAAAGAAAGTTGCGGAAAAGTTCTGTTTCCAGCAGTTTTTGGAATATTGGGAGTGAAGTTGCTGATCGTACTTGTCATAAGGGTAACTGTTCTCTTCTATGATGTTTCTCTACTTAATAACTTTAATTGTTGTTTGAAAAACTGCATGTATAGGACAGCACTGCTACAGAGTTTCAATGTCTTGTCCAAGGACACCTCAGTATGCAGCCACGGGAGGACTCGGAATCAAACCTGCAAACCCTGGATTTGAAGGACAAATACCCTACCATTTGAGCTACATGTCGTTCCCTTCAGCAAAATTGATTGAAAATGCTCTAAAAGTGCTTTTGTAAACAAGAATCACTGGTAACATGTTTGCTTTATACAGAGCCCATTTGCATTTTGGCTACATCACTGCCTCAACATTCAAAGATATAAGTCACTTCATACATATAAGTTTAAATAAGGCACACTTTATGGAGTTGAAAAAGTAATGATGAAGCTGGGAATAATTTTCCCTCTGAGTCTGTGAAGAAATACTGTACTACGACATTGGCCAATATTTATTTTGGAATTGTGAAACAACAGCCCTCAGTTTTTCTGCAGGGGCCTGGAGACAGCATTTGATACAATCTTCTATCGCCTGCTTCCTGCAGAGCCTCAATTGATCTCTGTCCAAAGGACCACAATAAGCCATAAAAGCATTTCAGGACAGTCGCCAAGATGTGCATATCCTAAAGTGGTTATGATACACAAGGCTTTTAAAAGCCAAGGTTTCTCCAACTGCACGTCTACACCAAGAATAAGCAAACAAACTGAGACAGGTCTCATTACTAAGCACAAATGCATGATGGGAGTGTCTTGTATCAACCTTCTACGGGATTACACATGTTGTACTAGGTACAGATAAGAGATGAGCGTAAACATGCTGTGAGATCTTTGTTTTCTCAAAGTTTTCAGCTTGAGACATTTCAAAACCAGTGAACACGGTTTGTTTTTATATAAATATTTATTGCAGAGGAGGTATCTTTTATGTACATGCTATCACAATATAACACAATATAAATCTACCAAATATTCCCATATATTGATGCTATAAGCTTGTCATAGAGCAATAGTTATAACAAGCACGTAATACAGTGGGCATGGGACAGTATCACTCACTATACAACTTGTAACAGTCCATAAAAGATAATTTTTTTCTTTTTTGTTCTACCAAGGGCAGTGAAACATTGGTCCTACTAATTTCTTGAATTCATGCAGAAGCCACAAGAGCAAGATTTACGACATTACAGCATTGAATAGTAGTAGTAGCAGTAGTAGTAGTTGTGTTTGCCATCAGGTGATTGGTTTGGTCACAAGAAAAGAGAGAAGTCAGGAATAAATGAAAGTAGCTGCACGATGGTAAAGATCTGATTGTTGGACAAAGAACTACAGGACACAGTATTGTCTGTCAACATGGTACAAGAACAACGGTCTCAATTTGCACATCCATGTAAAATGGTTGAGGTTCAAACTTACGGCTGAGATACAACAATAATCTCCAGAGAAACAGACAGATAAGACACTGGTTATGTTTACACAATGTATTATACAGACAGCTATGAACTGACTGGACTGAGGAAATCTACTGCGAATGCACTGTATCTGAAATTAGGCCAAGAAAACAACAGAATAGAATTGCGGTTATGCAAAAAAATGTGTTCTTAGTATAATGTTGGGATATTGTACTGTATTATTATTTGCTCTAACTATAATTGTGTTTCCTTTGTGCTCCAACTGTTGAGATCTGGAAATCTCGTGGGTGTGTAAGAGGTTAGAATCAACATAAATATATACTCCATAAAAATCCATAAAATGCCTATTTTGATGTTATATTTAAAAAATGAACGTTAGTTTCAGAGCCTGTAAACTAAAAAAAAAAAAAAATGTAAG
>OMLM01020154.1:124244-153085 GCA_900302695.1 Helostoma temminkii | reverse complement strand
ACTTTTACTTTCAATACTTTGTGTATGTTATAAATCAAGTATTTGCTTATTTCACTTAGCTCATTAGGATTTATTCACTGGGATGCAGCTACAGTGGAAAGAATGAGGTAGAAACCAAATCTTATAATGTCACAAGAGACCAACAGGTGCTGGGTCTTCATTTGACTTTTTAAGTATAACTGCATATTAAATAAGCAAAATTAAAAAATCTTGCTCTTATATTTTCAGATCATTCTCAGTTTCTAACCAGTGTCCCTCACTCCTCTCACTCAGCAGCCTTCGGCAAACAGCATAAAGTCAGGAGTCCTTGTCGTGCTGCTGGAATAATCATTCAGGTTATGTGTCACTGCCTTTCACAGGCTATGGTCCCCAAGGGCCCCACCACTTGTTCTGAGCAATAAGCTAATTGATTGAAACATTCATCATCATCCACAGCCACATGCTTGTGTGAGAGGTGCCCCCAGGGCGGCAAAGTCCTAGACTTTTGAAGAACGGTGAAACACACTAATGGAAGTGTCATTAGTGAGAGATAACAGGCAGAAAAAAATATAACAGCTTGTATATACCTTTTCAGCAGGATGTTAAGTCAAGATTGTCATTGATAATGCTTTGGTACGCAGTGATTCATCAGTGTACAAATCAGTGAAACACAACTGCTTTCATTCAACATAGTATATATCCATTGTTCAGCTTTCTCTTTTCTTTTGTCTGATTGGCCACTTCAGATGAAAAACCAGAAATACACACATTTTGCTTTTCTTTGTAGACCTAGACCAATGAAAAACAAATGTATTATTAATTTTGTGTTTTCAAAATGAATTTGAATAATTGAAGTGAATAAACACAAACCCAACTTAAAGCCTCCTTAACAAAATAAGTTATATTATTGAAGATGACAATTTAGTAAACGATCAAAGAAAAGTTTTTACAGTTATCGGATTTCACTTCCTGTCATCATGCTGTTCCATTATTGTATTTCTTAGCACTATGTTTTGTTTTGTCTCTCTTTGCCTGGAGTTCCATAGCACCATCCATCCATCCATAGCGTTTCCCTCCATCTGAGTTTGGGCTGTCTGCATGCTTGGCTGGGCAAACAACAGCTTGAGAGGTAGGATGTAAGGTCAGGCCGTGGAGCCATCCGGCTGGCTAGAAAAGCTGCATTTTGTCAAATTGCTAAATTGAGGGAACTTAAAAAGCAGTGACATTCCTAGACATTCCTACATGTTGGCTAAATCCTGACAGAGCTGTGTATGAAAAACAATGTGGAGTCTAAGCGTAGTGTTGCTGAAAATGCTGGCAGTCAAACATTTATGCAAATATACTCCTCCAAAACGAAGTAACATAACTGATTTGGTTCAATAAAGCAAAGTCAAAGTCCTTAACATGGATCTATATGTCTATATGTCTTTGTATTCGAATTGTCCTTCAGTTTTTTATTCGAATTGAAATCCATTAAACAACAAATAGCTGCACATACAGGTGTAATACCCACATGGGAAAAACACAGTAATAAATACAAAATCCCTGCTTACAAATACAGGACATCCATCCCAACGCTGTTTTTTATCACATTACCACACACACACACAGCTCTACAAGATTTGATTACATTGCAGTTGTGCTTTCTATTCATAGCTGGAGAAACCTCAGCCACCCACATCACCTCTGATTTATCTGGTCATACACTTTAAGACACACAGAGGAACTTGGTATGCTGTAATTCATATTTGCACAAAGCTGGTATTATGTGAGTGAATCATGTATAATTTATGAATTACAAGACAAACTCTCCAAACAAGATAACAAGGTGGATGAAATCACTGATGCTCTTGTTTAATGCACCTATCTACAGTATGCATGTTGTTTATCTAGCAGCTACGATGATAGCGCATGATAAAGCTGTCATGCAAGACAAGATACATCGTGCAGCATACCATAACTACAACAGCTTTCATCATTCAGCTGTGAATAAGCACTATTTACATACTCCTACACTGTAAGCACACGAAGAGCATTATTTTTGCAAACCTAGCGATAGGCAGAAATGTATTTCTTTCCTCGTAGCCACACACACATACAGACACGCAGTATGTCAGTTGTCTCTGGCATTGACTGTTAACAGAGATGTGGAAGTACTCAGACAAAGGGAGTGAATAATTATTCAGGCTCACTGCAATCCATCACATGCATTATGAAGCAGTCTGATCTACATCGCCCTTAATGATGGGACTGAAGCGGCAGGTAAGAAGCATGAGGGAGCATCGATCACCAAGCACCGACTACAGCAGCACTCTTCAAACGAAAGGTTATAATGAAAGTAGCCAGAATGTATTCGTGATTAGTAGTTAATAGGCTGTAGCGAGCATGCTGCCGATTCACATAATATGGCATATTTGGTTGCAAGGCTGTTTACCACAGTGAAGAACAGAAAACAGATCACATGACTACTTGTATAAAGAAGATGAAGAAGAAGCCATAGTGATGAATACCAAGAGAATATCACACAAGACTCTACTTCCATCAGTGCCCGTTTGGTTCACAGTCTACAATTAAGGCTTTTCAGCAGGAACTTAGTGAGCCAGAACTAACATGTCTAAACTTTACCCACAAAAGGTTCTGGGTCTGCTTTAGTTTCGACTGCCCACTGCCAGGAAATGTTCTGGGAAATACATTTTACCAGGTGTGTTAGTTGTTTAAAAGGTACCTATAGTACATTGTGTATAATTGCAATGTAAGGCGACAGATGCTTGTGAGGCTGTCACACATAACTGGTATCACGCCGAGTCAACTTTCCATTGTCAGGCCATTGGTAAGTGTTTTTTCTGTCAGTTGAACATACCGAATCGGCAGCAGCTGGTTGTTCAGCTTAGCGAATCAGTGCAAGACAAGAGAAAGGGATGTGATGAAAGCAACCAAACAATATTTATTTATTTATTTTTTTGGATATGAAAACATTTTCACAATGATATGTCCATCTAGAATGAAGAAGGTGTTCATGGTCAGCTGGAATAGTAAGCAAATGTTGGTGTTTTCAGTCTGAACCTGCAGCCCTAGATCTTCCGCTCTCTTTTATGTAATCATGTATGCAGGCAAGTTATTTTCGCATGCAGGCGTACAAGGTACATGGTCATTGTTGACTGTGGTCTCTGTGGTAAAACTTTTTGGATGAGACTAAGTCAACAATGCAGCTATCAGAGAGCTAGCCTTTGCTGCTAGTTCTTTGATGTTGGCGTGGCATGCTTTTAGGAGACACACCATGCATTAATGTGACCAGGAAAATACACATGCATGGGTTAACCAACAAGCACAGCAGGCAAAGAAAGTCAACAGTTACCTAAGAGAAATACCAGAAACCCGAGGTGGCACTTTAATGCTGGTTGCGCTGCAAAGGCCTCCCCAAATGAGTACTACTCTGTGTGTAGCAGCACTGTACTTGAATTACTTAAGTCCCCTGAACTCCTCATCACTGAGTGCACACAGTATTTGAATGGATTATAAGTTGATACATGAGAAAATAAATTGTGCTTTATTTGTCAAAATGGAAAGAACCCTGTCGCCTCACAGCAAGAAGGTCCTGGGTTAGATTCCCGGGGTCGGCCAGGGTCTTTCTGTGCGGAGTTTGCATGTTATCCCCGTGTTTGCGTGGGTTCTCTGCGGGCACTCCGGCTTCCTCCCACATTCCAAACACATGCAGTCAGGTTAACCAGGGACTCTAAATTGCCCGTAGGTGTGAGTGAGAGTGTGAATGGTTGTTTGTCTATGTGTGGCCCTGCGATAGACTGGCGACCTGTCCAGGGTGTACCCTGCCTCTCACCCCATGACAGCTGGGATAGGCTCCAGCACTATACTAAGCGGTATAGAAAATGGATGGATGGATGGAAACAACCCTGCCTGCTTTGATTATTTGGATTCACAAAGCAAACAAAAAACGACCAGTGACTACAGTTAGTCTGACACTCAAGGACAGCTCCATGAAGGGAAGTGTCTCAGGACCAGACAGTGTGAGAGGGGATGTAAGTATCAGTTTGTCCAAGAGCTCTGTCCACATGTCTTGATATTTATCATCAGTATGAAAAGAGCAGGGCTATTTTCTCTTCTTCCACTGCTGAACATTCCCATCTCATACATTTAAATATATTTCCAGACTCTGTAAACAGATCCTCATGATTCTGAAGTCTTATGCTGCATCTCGGTTAGAGGCCTAATGAAAAAAAATGATGGTCGCCCATATGACTGGTAAAGCTGAAAATTAAGTTAACCTTGTATTGGGTTTCAACAGACAAACACATCATATTTTACAACCTTGATAGAAGTAATAACTGAGACGCAGATGTGTTAAAAAGCATCGTGTGAGCAAAACAGATTTTTTTTACTGTAAACCTGACACATGTGTCATTTATGAAGATTAACTAAGGATTATAACTATTGTTTTTTGTGGTTGTTTGTTTTTATGGTGTATATATTTCTGATGAAACACATCATAAGCAAGAACAAACATCTGTTTTGAAAATACTCAAACTAAAGTAATGCACAACGTTCATCTTAGGTTACAGGACGTGTTAAGAAGACAACAGCCTGAGCTAAAAGCCTGAGTTGTAACAGAATCATTAAAGAAGAATCAGCTCGCTGCCCATTT
Source organism: Helostoma temminkii (assembly GCA_900302695.1). Lineage (NCBI taxonomy): Eukaryota > Metazoa > Chordata > Actinopteri > Anabantiformes > Helostomatidae > Helostoma > Helostoma temminkii. The sequence continues at coordinate 148,449 of OMLM01020154.1, read as the reverse complement.
GTCACAAGACATACAGATTTAGTGCTTTTCCATTTAGTGCCTCACACAGCTGAGGCGGTGAGTGAATGCATGTACTGTATGTTACAGAGCACAGCAATCTTCTGACTGTTCTGCATGTTCGGCACACTCACCTCCATTGTGGTCAGGTTGCATCGATGGGTTTCAGCAAACCAGCCATCAGTGGAGCACTGGTCGATATCAATATCCTGCAGGTTTATGTCTACTCGCACGACGCCCCTGCAAAACAGGAGGGCACCAAGATTTAAAAGTGTAACTGCAAAATGACATACAAGGAATTTTTATAGTTTAAAAAAGACAGATGTTATTGGGTTCAGTACTGTTTCAAAATATATTAAAATATAAAATATATAAAATAATAAAAGGAAATCTAATAACTAATAACATGCCAGGCAACTAATTATAAAACTAGATAAAACTAATTAATAAAATGCTTCCCCATATGGGGAAAAAGTCCTTTCATACAGAGTTCATTGTTTTCGTTAAAAAACAAAAAACATAAATCCCATGTCTCTATTTATATGATTATCATTTTCTTGGCCACTACAGTATACAGTAGCCTACAGTACCATCAGAACCAGAGGTTTCTAAACTGGGAGACTTGAAGAGTGAACATGGAGGTGAGACAAAGGCAAGACCAGAGACGAAGGGAGCATGACCTTACACCGTGCAAACCATATGGATCGAATCACTGCCATCTGTGTGAAAATTATTTCCTAAAACAGCCTTTCTACATCCTAGTTCATTTCTGCACACTCAGTTGTTATCATAGATAAAATCAACATTTACCAGGATATTAATACAGATACACATTGAAAAAAATGATTATTGATAACTTTTTTCCAGTGTCAGATGTTAAAAAAGCTTCTAATTGATTATTGACAATTTGTTGTGACCCAATAGTGTCATTTTGTTCAAAATGCAGAAGAAAATCGGGTCTAAAATTGAAGCAAACTGTTAACTAATTCACTCTATGCTTCCCACAATGCATCAAACACTATAAATGATTTATTAATCTTTTTTAAACCATAACATCAACTTTGCAGGCTATGATGCAAATTCATGAAAGCTGAAGTAAAAAACTTTACCACAGTGGTGTTTTTGGAACAAAGTCCACAGCTTAATATCCTGCTTTCAACCCAGAGAGATAATAAACTGCCACTGCACAATTTAACAACGGCTGAACTTTCCTTTGCCCCATTTCAGCCAGCTGAGCCAGACAGAAACTGCTAAGGATTTGCACTTCGCTGTCTAAAGCTCTATGAAGAAAAGGTCAGCGTCTGGTCAGTGTCTGATTCTGACTGTATTTGCACTGGTGTGACATGTTTCTTTTCTATCTGACAGCTGCAGCACACAGGACAAACAGCTAAATACAGTGTATATGTGTAAGTAAAGTATGTGCAGTTCAGCAAGAACCCTTGAACTGTTCTCAGCGACCTCGGCCTACGTCTGGCTGACGTAAAATGGAGCTCAGCCTGAGGCTAGAAAGTGCTAGAAAATCTATACTTACTTTAAACATTGTGGAAGACATGCTGTAAAACTCTCAGCAGCAAGTGTGATGACACAAAGATAATGTGCATCAAGGGAAAAAAAGACATTTCTCTGATTCAGCTTTTAGTAAGTACACATTTCTCTCCCTCATGTAGATACATGACATTTGCAAATAGAACAACTGACACAAATGTATATGGCAGGAAACATGTATGTGCTTTTGTAGTTTTTAATCACAGAATTCACCCTTATACAGTTTAATCATAAATAAAATAGAACATAAATATGCAACTGAACAGCAACTGGACCAGTGCTGTAATCTGTGTAATCATGCAAAACCTAGAGCTGCTTCGCTGAAACGATATTAGTGGCTGACTTTGCGGCGACCTTTACCTCCTGTCACGCTTGTTTGAACATTCACATTGGTTTTATTTTGTTACAGGATTAACAGATAGCAGAGAGAAAAGCTGAATATCACAACCTAGCCTCAGATTTCCAGTCTCAATATCAACAGACTTGTTCAGATTGAACTAATGATAACTATCATCTGTGTTTCTGGACTGAAATACCCTTTTAGGTCCACAAGTTTCTCCCATTGATTACTGGTTAATAAGGCTTCAGTTAAAGTGTGATGTAATTTGTATTATTAATGCATTTTGCCCCCCGTGCTGCTTTATTGAAGACTCTTTAGTGGTCTCTGCAACATATTAATGGAAAACATTACGACCTGGAAAGGAACCTCTCACTTTACTCCTTATTCTATTCTTCTTGCAATTTTGCTAAACAGTTTCAAAGTTTTTGATCAATATATCTGGGCTGTAAAAAAAACTACTGTAGTTGTAATTAGAAGTAGGAAATTTCAGTAACAATATTTAATGCTAAGACCCAAACAACAACAAAACAACAGTTTGAAGTAATGTGTAAAGTCTTATTAGATGAAATATGTAATATATATATATAATATGAAGGAAAAGTTTTTTGGGGAAAAGTTGGCATTAATCAACTCCAATATTTTCCTCTGCAATGCAGTAAAGATGAACTAGGAAGAAGCAGAGGTTTACTTAATATACTTAGTACTTCAGAAAAATGCATTTACAGTACATACTTTCCATCACCATCATCAAAAATAATGCTTAGTAGGCTGGTAATGTGATGCTGTGGTTTCACCTACTTTCTGTTCTTGTGGTTTGTTAGCTAATCAATAAACAAAACAGAGTTTGGGTCAAATAATTTTGAGATGAAAACTAGGTTTTTCCCTGTGGTTGTGGATCCACTTTAGCAGGAATAACTTTAAGTAATCATTTTCTGTTTGACTTTATCAGTGTCTCACATTATTGTGAAAAAGTTTTGGCCCACATGTGTATTTAATATCACAACACAAGGTAAAAGCATGCTACAATGTCATGAAGATTTGCCATAACTTTGAATACAGAATGTAGATACGGCAATGAATGAGACAATCTGCAACTGATACTGCAGATGCTGCAAGATATGAGGGACCAAGACGAACACCTAAACTTCTCAGGATGTGCAGAGTAAAACTAGCAGCACATGCTTAATAAGGTAATAAAAAGTTGAAAAGACAGACACTTGTTTCGAAACGTTCCTAAGCACATACACCCCTTACTTAAGTGCACTACTCAGCAGAAACTGTGAAAGTCACTGCCGTTATTACTCTCTGGAGCTGTTTCTAAGTGAACTACAGTGCTGATATATTTCATAATGAAGAAATGGGTCATCAAGTGTAACAATGTGGTTCACTGATGTGTTTATATTAGTTTATGGACAACAGTGGAGCATTATGGTGGGTTTTCAAGCCGTATAAAATACTTATATTTCTACTTAACACAATACAATCACTGGTGGTTTTGATTTTTACAAGTAAAATATATTAAATCACCAGCTTATGCTCTGAAGTGACACTTTGAACTGACCTTTGAATGGACATGTGAACATATTTGAACATAAGTGCGAGTGCGTTTAGTCCTTTACGTAGAGTAATACTGTATAAAATAAACCAGGAGTTTATCTCTATGTTCTGCTTTAATACATATCTTTCACAAATGTAATAGTGTGGGGTTTGCCTCGAGGCCCAGATCATTCCATTTGACATTGTACTTTAGTAATACATATTCCCAAACAATTTTTTAAATTAATCAATTTACTATTCATAAACTGACACACAGCGCAGGACATTTGGGGCTGTAGGGCAGGTGCCAGCTGTGGCTAAAACAACCTTGTGCACCATAGTTTGCAAAACAGCAGAAATAGAATCTTATTTGTGAAAAGTTAAGAAAATCTTACCACATCAAAAAAGCTTTTTCAGGTCAACATTAACAAAGAAGCACTAAAATATTTAATGGCTGTTAATAGTCAGAACATGACTCTCTCTCCACTCTATCTATATTATCCCCTAGCTCTTATTTTTTGAGACAACTGTACACAGATCTGCAAATATTGCTGGTGTGGCATGTTTTCCAGGTGTATAAGAGCTGGTTTACTACACCTGGCTCCCAGCGGACACTGGGTGAGTGCAACACTCTCTATGCCTATACATTTGTTATTAATAACCGCTGTTCTGGTCCTGCCTTGGGGCAAACTGACCTTGCTGTTTTCCACTGCACTGCTGCTTGTTTCACCAAGAAATTACCTCCGTTTCAATTCTCTCTTATGTAATAAGGTTAGGAAATAGTGCCCTGAAACTCAGCACAAGAATATGACCATTTGTTTAGGATGGAGAATTCTTCAAAATTTCTTTTTCAATGGTAACTCAAGCATGAACATTTTCTTTGCTTTTTAAAGTGAGAGTCTATACAAAGAGGCTGTTTTCCCCCCACAGTTGTCTCCTCTTTTTTCATCTGCTTCCAATTCTCCAGGCACTTTTCAGCATCCCAGCCAAAGTCTACATATGCTGTATAAAATAGCTTGTGAAAAAAACAAAGGAAAAATAGCACAAGTGCTGTGTCTGAAACTGAGATGGCAACTCAACATAAACTGGTTTCTAATTTGTGAGTGCCAAGGAGGAACACAGGCAGAAGCATCATGGTGACCATAAAGGTCCTCAGGCATGAGGACAGGATTATCACAGGGAGCAGCAGATAGTGGTGCCCCAGGAGTGATCTCTCCTTTTATCCTCTATTCTTTGTGGGTCTAAAGGCCAGGCCTGCAAAGAGAGGGGCATCCCACCAGGAGGGACTCTGGTCTTTCTGACAGACCAGTCAGACTGTGCTAATGTTAGCCTGAGCATTATTACACCGACTAGAGATATAGCTCGATAATGGTTTACAGGCTACAAAAGGATATTCATCAAAACATCCTTGCAGTGAGGGCCTCCATATGCCCTCTTTGTTACAAGTCACACTCGTGTGTTCATGAATAAACACTGAATGTCAGGTCTACATGCTTTGAGCTGTACGTCTCTATTGAGGCCCAGAAAATGGACTCGGAGATTGATTAGCTTATTTAGCCTCTTTGTACCGCAAGAGAGCTGTGGTAAAGTTTGCATTTCTACCAATTGTGGCACCAGAAAGTCCCTTAGGGAGAGATTTGCATGAATTTCAAAATGCTGTAGTTAACTTAATAGTAAATCCATTGCTTTGGCACACTGCACTAATACCAGATCTCAGTAAACTACAACGCTTAGTGGACCCTCCAGTGTGATAACATGAGGCAGATTTGAGCAATGTAACTAATTATTTTTAATGTTTTCAATATGCAATGTCTCTTATATTATTCCATTTGTTTTGATACATTAAATAATGGGTTCACAGTTATTAATTCTAAAACAATCATCAAGTGTCATTATTTTTCTTGCTATAATCAATCATCCCGTTGATAATGAGATACTGAAAAGAATCTTTTTAGTGGAAGTGATGGAGACCAGCATCCAGATCCCTTTTCCTCGTCAATAAATGAATTCAAATATGTCTCTAAAGCCAAGTTAAAGCTTTCTGAGCTTTTGTTTTATTGTTAAATTCCATTTTAGTACTTCCCTGTTGAGTTGCAATTAAAGAAAAGTAAGAAATGATTGAACTTTGTGAGGTGATGAGCTCTTTTTTGCACAAAAAAAAGAGTACATTTTACATTGAAAGCATATTTTGCATTGTTCTATTGTATTAATAGGAAGAATGTTAACACTTGAAGAACGATTAAGTTGAAAAAATGTTTAAATACAAACTCTCCATTGCACAACTTAGCATGGTAACTGCTGCAACTTACAGCCAAGGACTAAATTCATTTCTACTACACAGTGCACAATTATCTATGCTACAGGCTTTGTTCAATAAAGTGTATGAATAACTAAATGCATTTATTTTTAAAAACTAAAAATAAAGACATTCAGTGGTTTTTCTCTGAAGCAAAAGGAATAAGCTCTCACATCTCCTGCTACACTGACACTGTGTGCACGTAACAAAGAATAATGTAAAGAAGCAGTGAACACAAAAGATTTGCGTAAGCGTAAACATACTTCTTCAGCTTATCCATGCAGCCAGAAGATTAGCACGCACAGATGAACATGCATGCACATTTCTCCTGCTCCTATGTCTTGACAAGGACACACTGCTACCCTTTCAGAAGGGCACAGTTTGTGCATTATGTCATTGAACAATCACAATGCAAGATCCGTGCAGCCCTTCCAAGGAAAATGTCTCTTAAGTGATGGGAATGCATTAGGCTGACATTGCAAACAGAAGCTAATGTGAGTATGGCTGCTGGACAAATGCTCCGTGTCTACCAGCGCTTCAAGAAACCTGGGTTATTTTATTGAGTTGTCACTGGTCATCAAAAACACTTGCTTGGGGCAAATCAGCTGTGAGAGAAAGCAAGGACTTCTGAGACTTGGCACTTTGTGTCATAGTCTCAGGACTCTTTACAGTCTTCTGAACATCTAACCAGGAAAACAAAAACCAGAGACAGGGAGCATAACATGACTGATTTTGTGCAATTTTAAATAAAAACTATAAAAAATAATCACCACTTGGTACTTTTCGCACTTGGCATCCCAAAATGTACTGTAGCAAATCTCAAAAACTGCACATCTCACAATTCTATGACTATGAAATTTACACTGTACACTATTGTGAAGCTGGGTGTCCACATTACATATAGTCAGAGGCTCATAGCTTGAGGTAAACATGTCATTGTACGCTGGCTGTTGGTGAAATACACAGATTTAAGTCTGGCTTCTTTTCTGAGAGTTGTTTCTGATTGCTCTACACCTTGACGTCAAGCTGTCTGGAGTCCATGACTGACTAATAGTTTTGAGCTCCTACAAATACAGCATCCTGCCCACTGCACTGCTCTAACACTATTATTAGCAGCTCCGGAAACCAACCAATCTCTGAACAAAGACCTGAACAAGTGTTGACTACATTTCCCCAAAGCTGCCACATTGACCGTCTAACTTGCTAAATAGAAATCCAATGGTGTTTAGTCTGTCCAGGTGGGCATATTCCTGTCCCCCATAAGCTGGCAAATCCAACCAGAGTGGTGTGGGGAAAGAGCTCAATCAGGCTGTTTCAGTCTCAAGGCCAGAGGAGTTGTTGCATTAAGACACACTATTACACGTATTTGCACTATTTTAAATAATATAATGTTGTAATGGAAGCCTACAATTAAATATAAGTACAATATTGCCATTTATTAAAAAAGGTTGCAGACAATGGTAGGTTAATATACTTTAGAGCAAACTCAAACTGTACTCATTCTAGATACACTTACAGTAGTTATAAGAGCTGTATATTCCTTTGAGAGGCTAATTAATTAAATCAGTATGATGCTACCAAAATCACTTTCAATATTCTCACCATTGGCAGTGTGATTAGCTATTTCGAGTGAGTCAGAAAGGTTTGGTGGTTGGATTTTCTGTAATGTTGACATTTACTTGCTGAAGGCATTGTACTGACAGGCCACCTTACTGAGCAGTGGAGTCCCAGTGACGTCAGCAGTGACACAAGAAGAAGCACCTAAGGGATCTTTAACCCCCGCTTGCTTCAGGTTGACATCAATGGAAAATACACAAGGTGAGACTCGTTTCAGGTGGACTTTCAATTTCAACATCCTCTAGCACTGAATATTTTTCTTGTGCATCCCCATCTAGCCTATTATCACATGTAACCCCAGCAATTGTGGTGTTTCCTTCCTATCTGTTTCTGGATGCATCCATCTAAGCAGATGCTGCTGTCTCCTTGTGCAGCTCAAGGCCTCTGCTCTGTTGGATGGCTGGGAGTCCCACAGCAGTCAGGCTGTTATGACTCTAGTTGCTTGTACCACAAAACAGTAGGCAAAGCAGATTTTAGATGAAGAGGGTTCTGCTGCCTTTAGCTTCTGGATGTATTTTTGTAGATTGCTTCAATTAGTTTGCCTTATTATATTGCTGCTGCCTGAGATTCAGCCTCAAAGCAATTAGGCTCTGAGTTGTGAAAGGTGAGTTTGAGCTACCCCATGTTCACCTAACACACACAACCTCCTGCCTCCTTTTGCCATTCTTTCTGTACTGTGTAGTTTTTGTTCAGGCGGGCTTCTGCATCAGTGTGTCTGTGTAGTGGCAAGTTTTAGTCTGATGTTGCATTGATCTGCCAATTAGGACAGAACAGTATCATCCTGAAGAATGTCTCAGCCTGCAACAATTGCAAACACAGACACAAACACAGAAACATACAGCATGCTTGAAAACTGCTACCTCTCTTTATGCATCGTGTGCAGCTGAAGAGACAGACGAGCAGAGAAAAGATGAAGCGCGAGAGGTGCGATTTCTTGCACCTCCACAGAAACAACAGGTCGATCTACATACACTCCTGCTCTAACACTTCACATTAGTTTTTTCTAGCACCTGCATGTTCAGCAACAAAAAAGGTGATAAACACACTTAATGTGTATTCATTTCCATATGCAAGATGCATACAAACTCAAAACAAGTCACCTTGCTTCTTGCAATATCATCGCACCAAACAGGAAGTGACTGAAGCATTAAAAGGCTGGAATCAAGATGGCCCATGCAGTGTTGTTGTTCTACATCTTTCATTATTAATTCATTGTTGTATTGATTGTGTATTCATCTGGAGGGGAAACGAAGGAGAGCTGATGTCTGAGGCAGTTATATTAGCCAGCCAGTTTCCCCTCCTCTTCTGTTTCTTATCTAGCAGGCTGCTGAGGTACAGGGAGGATGCCGGATCAGCTGCCTGCAACTTCAATATCAGCAGCTATATGAGCAACTAAGAGGGATGAAAGAACATGAGAAGGTGTTAAATATGCTCTATGTAGCCTGAAATAGGATTAATAGATTGGAGATAGATCAGAGATCATCTTTGTTAAATGGTAACCAACATGCAATTTATTTGGTTTAAAATATTAAAAAGTAAAAAGTAAATACATTTTACAGACAGGATCAATATGTCATAAAGAAATGGCAGTTTCCAATGTGAAGGGGGGATTTGAATTCTTTAAAATTAGCTCAAAGGTACAACATCCTAGGTCATATAGTCAAGGTATGGCGCTAGCATGACAAGAATAAGTTATGATAGAAGGCAAACTGCTCTTCTCTTTCTGTGGTGTAGTGTGGTATTCAAGTACTGATTGTTAGCTGTGAGTTCCTAACCTTGACTTTGGGTTTTGGTGAGAAGGGTGGGCCTCGCTCAAAAAAGTTGGAAGGGAATATCTCTAAGCTGTTTAGTAAGACTGAAACAGGCCCTTGATAGCACCTCTCCACATAACACATGTATTGAAGCATTATTAGATCATGTATAAAAAAATGATAATGCTGAAAGTCCTTGTTTTCTGATGTTTGTGCAATATTCCCTCTCGTTCCTGAGCCATTATGCAGAAGTTCAGATGCAGTTTTGTGAAGCTCAATTATGTTTTTATGTGCTTTTACCTTCTCAGTGAGGCCTGTAGGGTCTGAGATGTACCTCACAATGTTCTTGTATTGCACGGACTGACGTTGGAGTGAACGTGTTGGGAAGTCCACTCCTGGGAAGATTGGCAACTGTCATGAATGCTTTCCACTTGTGACTAATCTTTGTCACTGTAGAGCGTTGGACTCGAAATGGAAATGGTTTTATAACCTTTTCAGATTGATATGCATCAACAATTGCTTCTCTGAGACCAATGCTTTTGTCTTTCCCTCTTGGCTTCGTGCTAACACACACCTGAATGCTCCAGACCAGCAAACTGCCAAAACTTCTGAGGTCTGCACACCTGCTGATGATCACTTAATCAAAGGCTGACGATTAGCAGCACCTCACTGCAACTTACCCTCTTAAATCCTATGGAAGCAGTAAGGCTTCATTTTGGCTTCATTTTTGTTTAATAAATAATAGCACAGTGAAAAAGTTATATGTTGTATTTACCTAATACAACAAGATGATAATATAATTTTTATTATTTTTTTACAAATAAAAATAAAATTTTAAGAGGGGGGAACTCATTTTCATTTTCACATGCTGACTGTCTCTGAAAGACCTAAAAAAAAACCTCAAACCACTCATTAAGATATCAGCATTAAGTCGACTTTTAGTTTTGACACATAATCATCCAATCGAGTATATGATGAAACACATTTTGTCAAACCAAATTTACAGGAAAGATTATGGTCTTACGTCCAGGCCAGTGTGGTGCCTGCAATTGTACTGCAGCCACATTAGATAGTTCTTTCTCCATAACATCATTAAATATCAATTATAGCTTTACAAGCAATCCAGAATATACTGTGTAATTTACAGTAAGGTTACTAAAAGAGATGACAAAATGTGATAATGTCAAAATGTTTCTATTTTGATTGGGGAAACATTAAACAGTTCCCCACTGTAAAAAAAATACTACAGTATCTCCTAAAGAACAGCTCCTCTGCTCCCTGAAGCACAAGGGGATGTTTCTTTTAGTGTCACTGAGTAGACCACTCTCCACAGACTTTAAATACAAAACACTCACACATATCACACCTTTGATCTTATGGAGGAAGTCTCAGTCGAAAAGGGGGAAACGGATAACAAAACTGCTCCTTTGGCAGTGTTTGAATCAAGTGCACAGGCTAATTTGCTATCAGATTGCTTCAGTAGGAGTCTGAGTCTAAGTGTGTGAAGCTGCTCTGAGAGGCTTTAGTCTGGGATAACACCAGGTAGCTGATAGCCCATTACAGTATAATCACTGCAGGTTTTGACTCATTTGCCTGCCTACCAGCAGCTTGAGTGTATCAATTAAAGATTCATTGAAGGCAGAACACACACAACTAGTGATCTGGATTAAATATTCATTGGGAAGATGTTGATCAGGATCTTATGGAGTCTTAACACTGCTGGCATAAACAGTGCACATTACACCAGCAGGCTGCAGCAAAAGTGACTCCAGGACATAGACTGAACAAAAGACCCAAACGTCACATTGCATTTCTGCATTTGCTGATGCTTTTTTTTTCTCACAGTGGTCTCATCTCGGGAAGCTTCTGACTCGTCGACGATTTTTCAGCACCCCCCTCATGGAGAAAGGGTAAAAGAAGGGGCACACGACATTTCCTGAGTGGTAAAACATACAGCCGAGTGAGTTTGAAAAATTAATTAGGGCCTGTAGCCAGAGGTTTCCACCACTGCTACATCAAGGAACATCCAGGGTTATTTTTAGCATCCTGCTGCCTTGTCAGTCTGGGGGGAATAAGAAACCCCCTTCATACAACAGCGAGGGAGGCTGCCTATGGTATATTTGGGAAGGGAAGTGAGGCAGGTATGTTTACTTTGCTAGGCCCTATCCAGGTTTATGTGTGAGGATTGGGGATGTAGTGAACTCACCTTAACACTGATATAATGCTTTCTCACATTATTCTGCAGTTTTAAACTGAGGTAGCATCACATGTGTCAAGCTACATGAACAGTGTTGTTAATGTAGTGAAGCGGTTCTTTATCAGGCTCCCTTTGGAGTTTGGTTTCAGATTTCACCTCCTACCTGAATTCTGGAGCCAGGTTGGGCTTCAGGCCATAGAAAGCAGCTGATAAGGTCAAAAGCCAACGAGGAACAAAATTCCCATTTTCACACTCCAGGTAGGGTGCAGACCATTTGACGTGCGTCTTATCCGGGATAAAACTCTCTCCTCTTTTTAGAGAGTTGTCAACTGATCTGAAATCTTGGCTCAGTACTCTCTTATGGAAATTGGGCTTCTTCTTGTTTTTGACATCGTGGTACCACTCTGTGTCAGCTGTACGGTTGTGCAGGTAGTGGTGGGCCATGGTGGAGAGGTCTTGGAGAACTATCTCCCCGCCGGCCCTGGTGGCTTGGAGAAGCACCGAGGGCCTCGCTGCGGATGAATCCGCGCCAAAAGTGACAACAGCCCGGTGAATCTTGGCGTCTCCCTCCAGTATACTCCTGACTAAGGCATGGTACCACTCAATGTCTCGCCGGAGACTCTGCTCCCTGGACCTGTTGGTTTGCAAGATCATGTTGAGGAAGTTTGTGGCGTGCAGCACCGTATCCAGCACGCTGCTCATGGAGTAGTGCGGGGTGGCGTGTGACCTTCCCCTCAGAGAGGTGAGCTCGTACCTCCGCGAGCAGTTGACGTGTTTTAAGGTGGTCGAGTCCCCCGTGTGAAGAAAAGCCGTGATCACCCTCGGGAGATCCTCCTCTATTTTCTGCGGCAGCTCCACCGTCTCCCAGGGAGGATGGTGAGGCGCACGGAGGTGCGCCAGCTGCCGACGGTGCGTCTGAGCGCCGTAGATCGCCTCCCGTGCTCTGATATCTTCCCCATGCGCTGACCATTCCGCGTATTTATTGTGCGATCCGATCACAAATCCCACTTGCAAAAGCAACGACAGACGAAAAGCAGCCATCTCCCTCATAAAAGTGTCCGCGGATGTTTGGGGGATTGCTGCTCGGAATTGCACCGTCGTCGGGCAGAAGTGCTGGAAAAAAAAAATCAACCGAATTCGCTTCGCTAAACCATCGCTTCACCACTTGTAGGATATTATTGCGCGCTACACGACTCTGATCTTCAGATCAAAATGCAAAGGGAGGAGGAAAACGTAAGGAAATCCCTTTCTTCTTCTTTACTGGTGCCTCATAAAGCTTGTTGATGTTGACCACTCGCTTGCAGCTGTTTCCCCCACCTCTCTCACACACACTGTAGACGAGACTGCCTTGGCTTTGCTGTGCGGCGGACGTTCTTCCTCTGCGTGAAAGCTACATAGACTGAATCAAAACGAAGAGGAAGGGAGGGGTAAGGGGGCAGGTTATTGTTATATTTATTTATTTTTAAGAGGCACCGAGTAAGAGAGCTTCTCACTTGGATGACAAACGCACTCCGCCCTCTTTCGACCACAACAAGCATTAAGTAGGCCTATAAAAGACACACCAGGAGCTGTGCGCTCTCAAAGCCCGTCTTCTTCTCCATCTCATAGGGCTTCACAGGCGCCGTTGATCCGCGTGTGGCCGCTTCTTCTGTCAATCACAGAGCAGTGTTTGGTGGAGCGGTGAGGGAGCTGTCTGGTGCTGAAGCAGATGAAGCCGTTAAGGAGCTCTTCGGTGCTGAAACTGATAAAGGCAGCCCCGGCAGGTTTATTAGAATTAAGCCCGTCAGTTTGACTAATTGCTGTAGTAACGCATTGGGAAGGAAATAAAAAAAAAACAACTTAAAACCTAATTGCGGGACAAAACAAATCCACTGGTGCTAAAAAGAGAATATTAAACGATGCCTACATTGTGTGTATGAAGATAAGAAACACATTATCAAATTAAAACGCGTTTCTATGCCCTAACTTTCAATTAGTGGCAGGGTTCTACCTGTTATCAACCCCTGGTTGGTGACTTAGGTTCCAGTCTCTCTCTCTTATTCTATTCTTCCTCCAGGTCCTCACCTGGCAATGTGGAAATTCAGTCATGCCTTACCTTCATACTTCACATGTTAATTAATAAATTAATTTATTGTTAGGGCAAGCTGTGGCTCTTTTATGTGTTAGCCAAGCAAAATGCACCAAAGGATCTGGGGTTTACTGTGGAGTGAAAGAGGAATCCGAGCTATTTCTATACCTCCCTCTTTATAACTCAGGCTGTTATTCTGTTGCTTTCTCCCTCCTTTCATCTCTTGGATGTAGGTTCATGTCACGTCACACTTTGTGGACTAGAGACATGTCATCCTGGAAGCAGCCTGGGCTGAGGGCAGACAGGCGTGAGAGAGGGTGACAGAGCTGGCAGTCAGCCTGTGCGTTACATTGGCCATCAGGGATGCTAGAAGTTGAAAGCTCCTGCCTTTCTTGACCAGCCCGCATGCATGCAGCTGCATCCGAGGCTGTTTGCTTGTTCTTTCTGCAATCACATGGCTGGAGAAAGAGAGACAGAGGATGCAACAACTGCTGCACCACTGTATGGAAATAATTTTGAAAGCTTAATATTAAACAACTTTAAGCTATTATTATTTCTTCAATATACCTCTAGTTTATTGATATACACCACTAGCTATCAGAAGCATTATTAACACATATGAGTCTGTTACATGTTGAAAGATTGCAAATGACAAGCTCCAGTGGACTCCATCCACTAGAGCTATTTAGTGGTTTCTCAGCCGTGTCAACCCATGTCAAATCTTAAATCATCTGCCTGGATAATAATGGTGAGTTGGCTCTTAAAGGTGGGTTCTTAATGCCACGAGTTAGAGACCAATGTATAACCGTAATCAGTTCCTAAAAAAACAGACTTTTACTGTCCTATACTATTTTAAAAGTGTTCATCAGTGATTATTGTTTTAGTCTTTAGGTCTGGTGTAGATTATGGGCACTAGAATAATCCAAATATAAAAGTGTTTAAAACATACTTTGGATTTAAATGTCGAACGGGGATGAAACAACATCTGTACAAACCATAAATGTAACTTGTCAATAAATGTCAACTGTAACTTTCCGTTGTAAACAGAAACAGATCTGGTGATTCCTGTGTTGCTGTGGACAGGGAGGCAGACTATCAGTGTTACTGATCTAAACTTCCTATATGAATATTTATAAAAATGCACTGAACTTGGGTGAAGGCCCATTTACTACTGTGTGACTGTAGTCAAAGAGAAGTTGCTAAAGATTTGTTCATTCTTAATACTTGCATTAGCACACTTCTGTTCCCTTTGACTTAATATCCATATGTTACATATTGTAACATTATTCAGTAATTCAGAAATGTATTGCAAGTAAAAGGATGTAAGTTACTTTAAGCTACACCATAATAAGATAAAGGTGTGATTTGATATCCTTACCTACATCACAAGATAAGCACAATACACCTGCAGTGGCAGCCCTGTGTAATTTCAGAAAGAAGGCAATATAAATGTAAAGGATGAGTTTGCTGTTATATTGTCTACTCTGTGAGGAGTATGTGATTTAAAAACACAAACAACACAAGACAACATTGACTAGGTCATGTCTGCCTGGCTATTGAAAGCCCAGATTTCACATCACCAACACAGTGATCAGACAGTTAAGCAATGCATAACAGTGACACAAGAAGTAAGGACTTTCCTTATTGCAACATGTCTGCCTTTGGAAAAGTCCTTATCAGAAGAGCAGAGATACTGCAGTATCGCTGAGATACTATAAGTAAGGATTTTCCTAATTGCAACCTGTCTGCTTATGGAAAAGGAAACCTGTCTGCTTCTGATAAGGACAGTGAGTCATCCACTGAACATAATCATCAGGGATCAATTGCTCATACTGCTCCCAGCAATATGACAAAAGTGTACCATTTTATTATGTATTGATTGTACATATTGTAACATTATTCAGTAATTCAGAATTTTATTGCAAGTAAAGGGACATGGGTTACACCATAATAACATAAAGGTATGATTTGATAGGTGTATCTGCAGTGACATTCCCATGAACACAAAGTATAAGCACACATATGAAACAGAATACTAATGAATCAATAAATCATTAAGTACAAGCACTGAATACAAAAATAGCTATGTAAAAAAATCATTGAAAATCCCCTGTGAAGCTCATATCCTAAAGACAAAAAAGGTAAACTGAATGAATATAAAAGTGAATAATTTGTTTATGTAAAAAAATAATAGTCTGATAAATGTCACATAAATTCAGATTCTTATTTTCTATTTTCTATGTTTAGACTGAGTTCATAATAACTTAAAAAACAAAATAATTTTACTTTAGTTTTATTATAAACATACATGTCACTTTGAATACCTAATAATTCTAACTAACTAAATATGAACAGTGGTCATAGTTTAGTGATTTTCACAGTATCGTCTTTTTTCCTATCTTTATCGGAGCTGCATGTGAACAACATCAAAAATACAGGGATGAAAATAAGGCCATGAACCATCCCAATAAACATCACAAGAAAAAATATCTTAAAAAAAGTTCTGAAAATATAAAATTCAGATGTCGCTAACACGGAAACCCCTAAAATGGTGGAAGAAGCACCTTGAAGTATGGGATAACCTAAAGTGGAGAGAGCATCCACTGCCTTGTCATCACTTGTTTTGGTGCTGGAGACAAAGGCATAGGTCACATGAGCAGAGAAATCCACAGTGAAGCCGATGCACACCGTAAAAATGATCATAGATATGGAATCAAGACTGACGTCCCACAGCACCATGAAACCAGTCACTCCCGCAGTCACTGAACTAATCGAATAAGTCACCAATAATGAGCAGAGGGGGTTAGGAATCAGCAGGAGAGACACAACCAACATCACAGCTGTGATCACGCTCACGTTTTTAATCGTGCTACTCACTACTACCCCGTACTGATCGTAAAAGATGAACTCTTGGTTATAGACTAATAAAGACGCTACACTGCATTTTTCTGCAGCTCTGCTAAACCCTTTGATCATGTGAATTTCCATGGTTGCATTGGCAATATTGATGGTCTGAATGAAGAACCGGGATGCATAGATGGCATCTCCAGTGAGGTTCACATCTTGCTTAAAAAAGGGAAACAGAACAAAAAATTGAGATAGACTTTTGATAAAAACCTCTTTGTCATCAAGGTTTAAATTCTTTTCTTGTCCATATGACAAATAAGAGTCCAGCCAGGATGTATAGACATCCTCATCTACAAACTGGAGCCTTTTAAAGTCATCTATGCATCCATGAAGTTGGTTCCTCATGGTCCTGTCCCAGTATGGGAATTCCTCACTAACAATAACCATTACAGACAGGCCATAATCAGAAAAATACTGTCTATGCTTCCTATTGAATCTTGTAACATGGGAGTTATCAGCTGCCAGATCATAAAGCTCAATCCCCTGTTGTACATGGAAACATCCATAAATACTTGTACCTAAATATGCCACATAAAGAAAGATTACAACTACCTTAACCCATGGTTTCATCAAAAACGGGCCATAGAAATCCTTGAAGAAATTACTTGCAAGTTGTTTTTTCTCTGCTCCAATGTTCTTATCATAGTCACCACCCACACAGCAGATATTATACAGCCCAGAATACTGATCTTGATTTTCTGCTGGTATTTTCATGCAGGTCAGCCAGTGCCTGTTGCTGGCTTCTCGTCTCCCGTTTAGAGCCAGGAAGGCTCCAAAGAAAGTGATTGTGTAGATGTAGCAAAATATGATAGCAATGCTGGTATACAGGCAGAATGACTGCACTGATGGGAAATCAGACATGACACCTATGAAGAACTTGAACACATCAGTCAGGGCTGTGATAGTGATGGACATCATAGCTTCTTTGTAAGAGTGAGCCATCCGCTTTGGCACCGGGTATCTGACATTGGTGTGCTGCCAATCAGAAATCATTATGAACATGTTGTTGAGACCAATTCCTGGAAAAAATGATGAAAGATATAAAGTAAACCACATATGAGCATTACTTTATATAAGTATTTCCAAATAACCAAATTGACCTAAAAGCTTATAAAGCAGTGTAAAAAGTCTACTGGGGTATTTTGGTCATGCTTACATGAATTACTTTGTGGATATTGCACTGCTAACTAAAACCTAAAACTACAATACTCACCAAGTATTAAAAAAGGAGAGTTTGCGACTGTTATAACAAATGGCACTCCGATGTAAAGCAGCAAACCAAAAGAGGAGAGCACAGCCAGGCCAGAGGACAAAACACCAAAGACAGCCACCCACAGCTTGTTCCTCACATTGTCCCTTCTGTCACAGAGGTAAAGATACAGTGGTGTTGATGGTGTGAATGGTGTGAAAACAAAGGCAAATGTAAGTAAGGTCAATTTGACTTTTTTTTTTTAAACTTCAACAATATTATTTAATTTTTTTTTTATATTTGTAAGGGGAAAAAAGCATTACACAAGGGTGTAATATAAGAATATGTACAGTAGTGATGATGGTACAAAGTACAAAGCGATGATGGTAAATGCTAAAACTCACAGTAGCACAAGTACAAAGCATCGGCCACACTGATAAACAACAGCTCTCTCTTCATGTGGTAGACTTGGCTTGTAGTCAGGAAATCGCTTCCTGTGTGACAGTCACGATCACTTCTTACCTCAGGCAGGATAACACTGAGAGGGTGATAGCGCAGGCATAAGTGATGAGAAATAAAGGGAAGCCATCTGTGGTGTGACTGTCAATCTCCTCCTGTCTGGATCTGGAGGTGTAGTAAGAAACCTGTAACAGAGTAGAGCGGAAATAACCAACATGAAAATACTAGCCTGATGTTCTCAGTACACTCACATGTTCAGTTATAATAATAATAATAATAATAATAATAATAATAATACATTTTATTTGTAAGCGCCTTTCAAAACACTCAAGGACACTGTACAATCAATAAACAAATTAACAGAAGAAAACAGGACAATTATGTCCATTTTATGGTCCTAAATGTTTAGCACACTTTTAATAACCTTAACACCACTTAATTAATAAAATGCTGGCTATACAGTTTTAGACTTCATATGTGAGAGGACAATGTGCATACAACAGAAGTCATAAAACACACAAGAGATTTTTCCAGTCAAATGAGCTGTTCAAAAGTCTTGTGGCTGTTTTGATTTATGACCTGGTGAGGCTACAGCAGGTTGAGAAACTGGTATGTTTGTTATTGTATATCCACCCTAACCTTCACCTTAGATGACTTTATATAATTTTCTATTAGTCAGGTGTGTCCAAAATGTCTTTACAAAATTAAGCTATTTAACATTTATTTTTGACAGTTGCTTTAATTCATTTTTATCTCTGAACAGCCAAAACACAAAATAATCACTGTAATATGTTACTGTTCAGTGCAGTATTAGCATTTTAGATTAGACAATTCTTGAAATTTCTCAAGAAGTAGCTGTGTAATACCTACATCAATGTGCTTGCAGCACATGTCGTGTGAAAAGAGTTCTTTAAATTCTCCCAGCCATAAATTGGAGACTTCAGCCATGTTTTCCTGATGCTCTAAGTAGTAGAAGAGTTTTACAGCTTTAGCACTTACAACTGAGCTGTTAGCATCGGTGGTAACACCACCTAGTACAGAACCCAGGAAGACCGAACTGGATCTGTGTGTATGTACAGGGTAAGTGATGCTGGTTTCATCAGTGTCATTAGAGGTAATGATTTCCAGGATGACGTTTGGGACACATTCTCCATTGGCTTTGGCACATAACTCACTGAATCCCCATTCCCCATTGTGGTCAGTGATGTTAAGGATCTTATTGTTGAGTCTGATGATGTCCTCAAAGGCAGGATTTGCTAGTACATTATGGCCGTTAGTTGACACAGCAATGAGTGATGCAAAGTTGCCCTTGTCGTAAAGCCTGTTCGGTGAAAACATAGAGTAATTGTAGGGGAAGTTTTCACTGACAAAAGCTCTTGTTGATTTCGAGGGTCCTTCCCTGGGTGTGAATTGGCGTTCAAGGTCATTGTCCTCCCTGTCTCTGAGAAAAGCAAAGCCTCCACCAAGTGCTGCCGAGAGGAGTATAGGAATTACAAAAAAATAAAAAGGCCAAGATCCTACGATTGATCCAAGTTTTTCAAAAAAGCCCGACAAGGGCTTTGCAAGGCAGTCTGTACGTCTGCAGCCCATCTTCTGACACGCAGGACCATTACAACATGTGAAGAAATCTCATCCTTTAAAGGCTGTGAAGATTAAACCACTCCTTTGTGACCTTTTTTTTATAGACCGGAACAAGTAATTACAGTGGCCTTCTTTAAGTGTTAGTGGTGACTTCATGCTCCTTAGTGGCTGTAAAATGATAAGAGGAATAAGACAGAGCCCTTAAAATGATAAAGTAGGACATAATTCAAGTAAACTGATGATTTCCAGGAAAAAAATG
This sequence comes from Helostoma temminkii, assembly GCA_900302695.1. Taxonomy (NCBI): domain Eukaryota; kingdom Metazoa; phylum Chordata; class Actinopteri; order Anabantiformes; family Helostomatidae; genus Helostoma; species Helostoma temminkii. The sequence continues at coordinate 128,707 of OMLM01020154.1, read as the reverse complement.
TGACTTTGTTAAAACCTGAAGAACATCACTGGCAAAGATGTCACAGTTTATTACTTTATGACACAAGTGCTTGCTGTATGTTATAACTAAGTAACTAGGCTATATAAGTAAATTAGTGTGTGGTTTGTCACTTGATTGGTTGTGTTTTTGACAGCAGACAGCTTAGCATCAATACTGACGTGAAACAAGGTCATAAAAAATCTCTATTGCAAAACAGGTTTGTTGCTTATGTTAGGTATAAACTTAAACTATAGTACATTGTAAATGGCAATAACTGCAAAGCAAGACACACAAATGTAATTATTTTTACTAGAGCCCTCCACAATAAGAGATTCTTGGAATAGGAAGTATAGGGGTATTCTGGAAACTGACAATTCACTAAACCTTTAAACAGCTTAGAATTGAAGGTTGGTTAAGAATATATTTTTTTCATTCACATATACACACACTGCAATGTATTAGATAGATGCTATCAGAGTTTAGAGTCAAATTTGTGGGGGTTTACGCTCCAGATGATACCCAAAACCAAGATTGCATTATATTATTATTATATTATTATACATCGATTGGTCCATGTATTATTTTCTGTTGTGATTTAAGCTGACAAAATCATCTAGAAATTTGTTTCTGCTTTTATCTATCTTTGACTGAAATACTGGATGTATTTCAACAAAAACTACAAACTTTGATTGGTTAATCTGCCACTGCAGATGTGCCACCTGAGAACTGTAAACTTGACAGGCATACATGTAAGTAAGAGGTCTGGTGTTTAGTAAGTGGGCAATTACAGGTACAGAATACAGTATCTTGGGAATTTAGAAAGAAACGGCCTCTGTGTATCAGCCCTGCCCTCTGCATGTGACATTTTAACCTTTTGTTCCACAATATAGTTGAAGTAAAAATCTAAGAGGGTCAGTTTTACACCTCCAAGACACTCAGCCTTCCCAGGCAGTTAACCCCTGTCAGTCAGCTGTCAGTCTGAGCTCTGGTGAGTCCCCTGAGACACGGCTCATATCTCATTTCACACATATCCATCTTGGGGTCATTGATTTCTCATTCTGCGAGTGAGAAATGGATTCTCTTTCGTTCATCACGTAGAGGAGAGGATCCTGGCAGGCAGTCGCCAGAAGCCTGATGGAGGCATCAGTTAAATGTAATCTGTTTCAGGACCCTTTAGTTATTTTGTTCACCTTGAACTGAATCGTTGCTTTTTGTCTTGTGCTCAACAAAGATTGTTAACAGCAGAAAGGTAACTTTGCGTATCATTCTGTTCTGAGTCTGCATCAAAATGTAAATGAGCTCAACCCCTTCTCTAATAAAAATGATCTTTCTGTTCACACCTTCATTATCTCCTCTATTCCTCACTTCACAGGTATGCTGGAAAGTGAATTAGTGTGTTAGCTGCTTGGTCTGCTCTTACTAACAGAAATTGTGGAGATTGTGGAGAGGAACACTTCACTATGTAGAAATACTCCTAGTAAGACAACCATGTAAACGTGCTGTGTAGAAAAACATTAGCTACAAACACTGTTTTTGTTGTACTTATGGATCAGATGGCAAAGCTTTCACCATTCAGGGTCATTTCATAATAAAAAGTCCGAATGTTGGAACCCCTGGGGGAACAATGAACATTCAGCCTTAGTACTTCTATAATTCTGGCTACACACCAATAAAATGCAATGCAAACATGTTGGCATGTATCTCTATGCTGAGATGTTATCTCATCTGTGTCAGGTGTGAACTGTTTAAGCCGCTTAGAGGTAACAGAACCAAGTTGTGAGCATACATATATTTAGTTATTTTGGCAGGCACTTTTATCCAAAGCTACTGTACTTACTAGTACAAGTGAAGTGCTGTGAGACTAAGTGTTTAGATATCATCAGGAGTAAGTGCCGGATATGGAAAAATAGTGTTTTTGTTTGCTTGCTAACATCCTTATTGTTATTGTACTTGTTACTGTGTTAAACTGCTTCACAATGAAAAGTGTATTCACTAAAGGTTGGTGCAGAACACCAGTATAGTGGACACAATGAAACTAAAATGATCACATTTAAGCTACTTGGACTGAATGTGAATGTGCACAGTTCAAAGTCTGATAATGCAAATAACATGGAATAGTTCATCTATCTGCTTAGCCTTCTTTTTTGCAGTAAACATTTAACCTTGGCACCAGTTTTTGGCAGCAAAGAGTTTCCTTTGCCAAATATATCACTACTGGAAAACTTCTTTCTGAAGTCTGACAATGTGTTAATTTCCTCCTCTGTCCTTACTATTTCTCTTCTCTGTGAAACTGCAGTCTCCATTATGCCGCAGCTTCACATTAAGGAGATGGGAACAGAGTGGTACTTGCAATTATCCTTGCTCACCCAGCTGTGGGTCATCGGGTGCTGAGCAACAGCTGGATCTCTCTTTACTTTCACCTCTCTCTCTCTCTCTCTCTCTCTCTCTTTCTCTCTCTCTTTCACACACACACACACACACAAGCTCTCACTTGGACACTCCACACCACCCTCTTTAGACACATACCTACCCATTCCTTATATTCACCTGCCAAGCAGGTTGATTAATAAGGCCAATGTCCACAGTGAAGAAAACCTCAGACACAGAGGGGAGGTAGGATGGAAGAATAAGCGCAGACTTGCTACAATGGAACATATGTGATGCACTGTGTGATGTACAGTATTATGTAATATCTTTGCTTATAGCAGTGATCATCCTGTAAGAATGGAAAACATGCACAACTACAATATAGTCAGAGGGATGATTGTACAATATTGCACTGATTCAATAAAAAACTGCTGAAGTCATAATTTAATTTTCCTGGTCTTGGTCCTGCTCAAAAAATAAAGGGAACAATTAAACAACACATCCTAGATCTTGATAAATGAAATCTTCCAGTTGAAAATCTTTATTCATTACAGAGTGAAATGTGTTGAGAACAAAATAGCATAAGAACAATCAATGAAAAACAAAAATAATTATCCTATGGAGATCTGGATTCAGAATCATACTTAAAATAAAAGAGGAAAAGTCAGATCCTCCACGTGCCTGTATGCACTACCTACAACGTCTGGGCATGCTCCAGATGAGATGACGGATGTTCTCCTGAGGGATCTCCTCCCAGACCTGGAACAGGGCATCAGTCAACTCCTGGACAGTCTGTGGTGCGACATGGCGTCGGTGGATGGAACAAGACATGATGTCTCAGAGGTGCTCGATTAGATTCTAGGTCTAGGGAAGGTGCAAGCGAGTCCATAGCATCAATGCCTTCGTCATGCAGGAACTGCTGACACACTCCAGCCACATGAGGCCTAGCATTGTCATGCATCAGAAAGAACCCTGGGCCCACTGCACCAGCGTAAGGTCTTACACTGGGTCTGAGGATCTCATCCTGGTACCTAATGGCAGTCAGGACACCTCTGGGTAGCACTTAGAGGTCTGTGTGGCCCTCCAGAAAAATGCCTCCCCAGACCATCACTGTCACACATACACACACACACACAACACAACAGTTTGAACAACAGCAGGTGAAATTGATTTACAATCAGTGTTGGTTCCTAACAGGTGGATGTCCCAGAAGGGTAATGGGTTTAGACTTACATTGGAATGATTATGCGTTTCCTTTATTTTTTAGCAGTGTACTATCCTACTGCCTTTGTTGTTTTATAATCCATTAAAATACATGTATGCATACTTAGGACCCAATTTTTTAATAAAATCAATAGAAAACATATTGCACCATTCATTTGCACTTTGACTTTCACAGACGAAATAAAATATCATGAAAATATATGATGGATGAAGTGATTAAATTATAAAATGGTGCTAAAAAACAATGAAGAAACTTTTTTTTTTTAATTCTAGAAATGTGTAAAACAAATAGCCTAGTGAAATATGTTGTTTTTTTACATTCCTGTTAAGGAAAGCTGAAGCTGATCCCAGCTGTCACTGGGAAATTGGCAGGATACATCCTAAACAGGTCACCAGTCTATCTCAAGGTTGACACGTAGACAAACAGAGACAGACAACCATTTAGGCTCACATTCAAGGCTGGGGGAAATTTAAAGCAACAGATTTTTGGACAGTGGAAGAAAATACCTGTAAATTTCACGCAGAAAGATGCATATCTTGTTTATAATCTTGAAAACCACTGTTTTGTGGTACAGTCTGTGTCCAACAACATGGCAAACCTTTAAGAAAGATCCCTTCCTAAGCCCACAGGACAAGACACACACAATAAAAGTGATGAAATACTTTTCCAAATTTAGTATTGAGAACTAGACTGATCCAAATTAAACAAAACCAAATGTCTTTACCGAGAAAGTGCAGACTGTTATTGCAGCATATTAATGCACGGGGTTTAAAATTAGAATTTAAACACTGACAAAACTTTAGGTGGGTGACATAATCACATGCAGGCAACCAAAGTGTCACTTTTTTCTTTTCTTTTTTTGTTTGTTTGT
>OMLM01020154.1:97225-116709 GCA_900302695.1 Helostoma temminkii | reverse complement strand
AATAATTAATTAATTAATTATTAATTAAATTAAATTAGGGATGTCCAAATACCACTTTTTCCTGAGTGAGTACAAGTACAAATAGTTATTTATTTGAGTAGTTGCCGATACCAAGTACTGATAAAAGTACTTTATACTATTGCAGTTGCAGTTGGGGTGGCACTGCCACCCCATCTCATTTAATGAATGTCCTACAGGAGGGAGTAGGTTAAGACTCAATGTTTAATCACATCACTGACACTGACTCTGTACCAGCGGACCTTCATTAACAACAAGCTAAAGGGTGTGAGCGACACAAGTCCAGAAATTGTTTTGCTTGTAATATGATTCGCTCGATAGAAAATCCTCATCAACCCATTGTGGTGTTAAACTGATGAGGGATAATAGGGAGACAGTCCTGGTCCAAATATCGGTGGTGAGGCAGCTGCAACATCCTACAACAGGTTGTTTTTTCACAAAGTCATGTAATACAGTGTCAACGATGTGGTGATGGCTGGGAATGACATATCTGCACTCCAGCACACTGAGGAGGAGTAATCTGGTATTTTCAACAACCAACGCAATATTCTTCTGTTATTTGAATGGCCCTCGGGTTGTCTCTGCACAAAAACAAGTGTTCAATGCAGTGTTGGTTGCTGCTGTTTCCCGCTGCTGGTATTAGCAAACTAGTTGCATTGTGCGTTATGTTAACACAATATCTCCACACAGCTGACATTTTTCCACCTTCACTTACCCCCTCACCCAACAGAAGATTAACGCTCTAACGTATTGGGTGCAGTATTGGATAATAAGGGCAGTATCGGGACATCCCCAGAGTAATGCAAATTCATTTTTTAAATGATGATTTTATTTATTAAGGGAAAAAACCTGCCTGGTCCTATGTGAAAAAGTAATTGCCCACTAAACCTAATAACTGCTTGTGCCACCCTTGACGGCAACGACTGCAATCAAGCGTTTGCAATAACTGGCAATGAGTCTTTCACATTGCTGTCTTTAGGTATTTCTGGTTTAGTCCTATCTAAAGTTTCCAGTTCCTGTTTGCAGAATTTTGGGGAAGTGCCTGAGTATCTGCAGCAGCGCAATGAAGACGAACAGAGGGCTCAGGAAGCATATGATAACTATGTGAAAGAACAGAAGGAACGGGGAGCCATGAAACACCTGTCTGACGAGGAGCGACAAGCCGTCCTGGAGGTACTCAAACATACGACTGCACAATGGCACTTTTTTCACTAAGACAGCAGGAGAGCATATAGACAGCTGGAGGAGCACAGGAAATTAATTTGATGATTTTATGTTTTGAAGCATACACTGAGAGGTGTATGAGTTAATTTAACTGTTGAATGTTTTTATGAACTGCAGCTACAGGAGCTATAAGAGTATGATTACAGGGAGAACCATCAAAATCAACACTTCATTTAAATGAATAATGTTTTTACTCACATGGACTCTTTTGCTATGTGAAATCTTTTAATAAAAATCTTTGACTACCGAGAGCGGTATTGTGACTGAGGATTTTCCTGGTTGCTTTACTATGCAGGGCCTGAAAAAGAACTGGGATGAACTACATCATGAATATCAAGGGCTCTCACTGGTCACCGACACCCTGTCAAAGAAGGCCCACAAAGAACGCCTTGAAGTTGCGATGAAGCAGCTGGAGAATGACATCAGCCTCATAGAGAGATTCAAAACCATCTACATACCAAATAACTAGGACATATAACTGCCCCCCCCGTTTGATCAAATGTACTGTACCATAGGTCTTCACTTCTCCAGTAGTTCAGATATCAAACAGACTTGAGAAATAAGATTGTACAGTGTTAATGAATTCCATAAAGAAATGTTCTAATTGGATATATTGACCACAGATTTTAAAATTATCTGCTTGATAATGCAAATCCAGCATAAGTATAAAATAATTACCTCTTATTATTATTATTATTATTATTGCAAATGTATTTTGTTGGGGAACTTTTTTTGCAACAAGTTGACAATAAAATAAACTACATAGAAACTGTATTTGTTGGTAATCTTTTCCATTTCCACATAGCAGTCTGTGATTCGGCCACAAGCCAGAATATCACATGAAGCTGATTATCCCAGCAATTCTCCACAACTTAAACAACGCTGTCCTTTTACGCAAATGAGTCAAGCATGATCCCACAGTCCATGTGGATGGCGAGGTCGTCTCTGGATCTCCTTTGAGTTTCTTTTTTTCCTCTTTGTTTTGTTACCGTTTTCTGAAAATAAGAAAACAAAACGGTAAGTTATACTTTGGAAATAAAAAATAATGCTGCCATAGTTACTGTACAGTATTCCTAGAATATAATGTTAAGATTTAAAAAAATAAACTTACCTCCTAGATGAATATCCATCTAGCTTCACCAGTTGTTCTGCAACTTTTCAGAGGTAGATGTTATAAGCTACTTTTGTGATTTTTTACTGAAGGTGACTTCTTCCTGTATCCTGGACCTTTTATCCACTGAAGACTGTTGTCACCTTGTCAACTTTGCTACTTATGGACAACGCAGGGATAAAAAGAGGCATTGTGGTAGGTTCAACACAGAATCCATGAGGTCAAAATATCTATTGCTGAATTTAGAGATCTGGACTATATACTTTTATTATCACAAACCAACAGAGAATTATTATTTCTGGTAGTTATTTGTTCAGCTATAACAGCTGTGGTAAGAGGATAATGTGTTTTCAGAATTAATTCCTTGAAGTTATAATTTGATTATTTTGTAATGAGCTGCTAAAAAAAAAGACTTGGAGGTTATTGTTTTTTTTCTAACTCAGAAAAAAACATAATTAAACCGAAGCCAGTAGTGGTTTTATTTGCTGTTCCCTGTTTGAGCATAAACATTACAGATGCTGAGAGCTACCAAACAGTGTGTTCATCCCCCACATTTTTTGTTCTTATTTCTGTGCTAATTTTTATAAACAGTTGTAGTTTTTCTGGTTGAATGATTTCTACATCTATGCCTTTAGCTGTCTTAATCATCATTAAAATGTATATTTATGTGCAAGCATATTTAACTTTATATTTCTCATATGCCCTGAAAAGACACTTGCCATTCTGGTTTTGCATGGCTGTGTACTTTAGAACATACAGCACAATTATAACTAATAGAAAATTGTCTGTTCTAGATCAAAGATGACTGGCCAGGTTACAGTCTCGACTTGTTCACGTACCCTGAACACTATCACAGAGACATAGAGTGTGTCTACATTCCTCATGGGGTAATCATGAACAGGTAGAAATACACATAGAACAAATACAAATTAATTTTTAATAATTTCCTGCTCATATGTGCTGTTTGAAATGATGTGATTTTTCCTGCAGGATAGAACGCCTGGCCCGCTACGTCGTGGATGACTTTGGGGACAACAACATTATGGTGTTGTGTGTCTTGAAGGGAGGCTACAAATTCTGTGCAGATCTGGTGGAGTTCATCAAGGTGCTCGGCCGCAACTCAAACAAATACCTAGAAACCCGGGTGGAGTTTATTCGTGTAAAGAGTTACCTGGTTGGTGAACCGTACATTTACACACACACTTCACATTTTTTGCACACCTCACTTTCAAGATGACAAAATTGCCTTTCGTATTATTAAAAAGGTGTCTTTTTGCACAGGCACATTCTATTATTGCAGAAACAGTTGATGTTCCATTTATTTTTGTCTCACCCTGATGTTTTAGATAAAGGCTCTTGTTATGGCCTGAAACATCCCCTGTTCAAGTCAGGACTCTTATGTTGCAAGTCAATGCTTAAGTCTCCCTCCCAAAAACAATATTTTATTTCATTTAATGCAATAAATGCCCAATTTTAAACTTTTAAATAAAGTATTTAAATATAAAAATTTAACATACCTTATGTACTATAACTAAGGGATAAAGCTGGCATTTGTCTTGGCCACTAGATGTCACTGTTGCTCATGTTTAGTGAAGAGCCTGCACATTCATCAGGACACTTCAAGGACAACTGACAGAGGAGCTGACACCAGAGTTCCAGTCATGAAATTACCAGACTGTTAATTTGTGTTGTGACCATGACATGATAGGCAAGACAATGAACTTCCAGGTCCTCAAGTGGAAATGAAGTAAAAATAAAAATCCAGCTTTGGCAAGTATTTCAAAAAAATACACCAAAATGTTTTGGTACGCTTGCTTCTTCAAGACATGTGCAGCTTATGATGGTGTTGAAAACTTGAATGCATAAAGTAAGTAATTATCTTATAATATAGTAATGTTCGCAGTGATATGACCTTGTAGTTTTCACTAGACAGTTACTTCATATTGCAGTTACACTGTATTTTGGTACACAAATCTCAGCATGTGGTTAAATTCCTTATCTGTCTTTGCAGCACAGGAGGACGGATTTACTACTATGAATTTTAGAATTGGCTTTCACAACAATTTTAGTTGCTACTACAAGAACAATCTAAATTGAATGACCAATGTGCATCACATGGAGCTGTTAGTGTTACTCAGATGCAGCTGGATTTAGCTTAGTTCAACATAATTTATACATCCCACTTCTGTACTTGCCCCCAGAACAACATGCAAACACAATATGTTAGAAGTAGAAAAAGCATAAAACACTTAATTACAACAAACATTTTAACAGCAAGCAGCCGTTGTTAGCACCACACTGGAGGAACATGTCCAAGTCATGACACTGTTAGTCAACCACACAGGTCATGGTGCAGTCATGTGACCTGTCCCCCCCAGGGCTGGGATTTGGTTCATGTCACTGCTCCTCTTATCCAAGTGATGTGTAGCCAGCCAACTCTAACTTCAAAGCAGTTGTTCTTCAAAGCTTTGCTGCATACAGGGATAAAGACTGCCTGTTTCTGTTATATTAGGAATCATTTTTTACATTCATATACATTGTAAAATAACCATTCCCCTTTTCTTTGAGCCTCAGTGCAGTAAAAAATACAAAATTCACTACATCCTCAAGCAACTTTATTGAGAATAAATGCATATGACTTATTTTTACAGCTTTGTCTTTCTTCCTCAGAATGATCAATCAACAGAGGATCTGCACATCATAGGAAGCAGAGATCTGTCTTTTTTGCGTGGGAAGGTATTTATAATCATGTTTATAAATATGTCACTTTTGGATATTATGTGGTGACTGGAATTCCTTGTATTTTTAAGGAAACTACCATGGCCTCAAAAGGGACCTGTAACTCACACTCAGAGAAAACACTTGATCTTAGTTTTAATCTACATGACAATTTAGATTAAATACAATTTCATTTCATGTACTTAATATAAAACAAATATACCCAAACTTTCTCCTGGACGAGAACACATCCCTATTAGAACTTTTAAAGCCTTTGCCTCACAATCATCGTCTTTGTGTACATGAGTGTCACTTTGTTAAAGCTGTTTGCCCTTCACTGCCCTGGCCGTGAATCAGACATTTCAGACAAACAAATGTTCCCACAAAACAGATTTTTGAGCTCTGGCAGGGAGAACTGAGGTGTCTGCAGAGGACACATCATGATCAATTACCCCTCCTCATGACATTATTCTCTGAGACATAATTATCTGGGGCATAAGACAGAAACCTCACTTACTCAGCTGAATGGGTGCACAAATATGCCCACACACATTTGTCTAAAATGAATGATGCTGAATTCTCTTAACTGAGCTGTCAGATTGTGCTGTTTGCTTAGACACATTTCACTGTGGGTATAAAGGTCAGAGGGAACACAAACAGAAAGGCTGACAGGCACCGTGCACATAAAGTATTCATCACTCCACTTCAATTCATTGCATCATCGCAGCTGATGTTCTTGTTACAGTCCTTTCCCATGATAGAAATATTATACACACACCTCTCAAAAAGTCTAATGACTAATTATCAGTCATCAGTCTTTATGGTCTTTTAAAGAAATGCTGAGTTACACTCACTACCACAGTGCTTGTTTTAAGGCTGTTAATCTGTGCTGTGATCATGACAACGTAATGATATAAAAGTAAATGTTAGTGAGAAGTGAGGTGGCATGATCAGGCACTTCGGTTTCCACGTGCAGCCAGCAGCACTCGTCAACATTGTTGCAAGTTTTTAATACAGTCTTTACTCACCCTGTCTCACTGTGGATTAGTACGAGTCAAAAGCCTTAATCCCAGGGATTATTATCATAGTCTGAGTTATGATCAAATTTAGCACAGTCATAAATCTAAAACAGTCTGTGAGCATCTGAAGAAATGTTGAAAATAGCAGAAATAGTTCCTACAGTGTTTAGGAATAGCAATGTAGGTGTACAGGTTTGTGCTTTGTGGTTTGTCCACTACTTTCGTCCACACTGAAATATCTCTACAACTGGATGGATTACCGTGAAATTGAGCACATTCATTTTCTCAAGAGGATGAATCTGATTACTTTGATGATTCACTGACTTTTCCTCTCGCACCACCATGAGGCTGACTTTTGTAGATGATTCACAAATAGAACAACTACGAGATTTGACATTTGTTTGAGAAGTTTGTGTCTTCCACACAATGTTGTGTAGCACTCACCTTTGTGACTTTAACACCATCGTGTAAATTTTATTGTAATTGTAATTTGACAAATTGTTTGATTTAATAATGTTTCCCATCACCCTCAGTTGTATAGTCGCCTTCAAAAGTACTAGAATGACTAAACCAATTCACTTGAGCTTGCTGTATGCTGAATTTGAATATAGGATCAAAAGATGAATATGAGAAGAATGTTCAGTTCTGTTCAGTTGCAATCCATTGTGTGCATGTTGCTCTGTACACTAGTGGTTTACTTCTCTTTCAGGGCATCCAACATTGTTGTAATGGCAATACCCAATTTTTGTGCATTACCACTGTTTTCTCAGATTAATAATGGCTTGTTTTTCTCTCAAAAACAGCTATCTGCTCTTCAGGTCGATGTAACCTTTTGAACAAGTGCAGCTTTCGAACAATACACACACACGCCAGGGTAACAAAATCTTTTAGTCACATGTTCCTATTCTTCTACTCCTTTAAAATTTTAAAACATCTTATGCAAAAGTTACTGTGGTATGTACTCTAAAGCACAATATGTATAGTTGTAAATATCAGGAAATATCTTGTTCTTTTGATATTAAACCCAAATGTCTTCAGTGTACAGCAAGATCAAATTAATTGTCCTTACATTCCGATAGTTTTAGAAGGACTTTGTGTTTTGCCAAACCCGGGATTGAAAGGAATCACACAAAACTCCTCCTGGGACAACTTTATTATCCCAAACAATGATGTTGCACAGATTAAAACATCTGCCAATTCACAGTTGTTGCCCAACTGTTTGTGAAGACAGGTAAATTATATTTGTGTTTTCGTGTTCCTTCATACGTCCCCATCAACTTCCTCTGTTATGTAACATTGTTCAGGTGTGGACCGGGAACATTGGCTGGGTGCCTGCATTCTCTCTGATCACTCTCCCCAAACCATAGATACTGTTCTGGTTTCACAAAGAGCTCCATAGACCCGGCCAAAGAGAACAAGGAGTCATTTGAAACCCTGCAGCAGAGAACGTGTGCAACACACGAACACTTAGAAGCAACTTTGACTCACTGTAGACACAGATGTTCATTACTGTGGAGAAAATAAAAAACGAGTTGGTGTGTTTTTTGTTCAGGCACTGAAGATAGTGCCAACATTGTTGCTATAGATACCAACTCTGTAAAGTTCACAGAAACAACACAGCCTTTATTTTCAATTTGCTACAATGGTGTTATAATTCAACATGGATTTGCTAATTTGTTTGTGTTTTTCTTCTTACATGGTATGAAGAGCGTGCTCATTGTTGAGGTGAGTGTCAGGTGCAAATAACTTTCCTGCCTGTTCTGACTCGCAGTGCAGTTTCTGCTTGTAATACAATAATTCTTTCAAGCATGTCCTTCAGTTTTATACCTTGTGTGATATGTGTGACATGTTTTGCTTGCACTTGTAGTATTTTGTTGATTTAAGAAGCCATTTCTGCTTGTAAGAGCCACATCTCAAGGGCAGAAAAAAAAGAAAGTGTTTTCTCTTGAAGATCATGTTTCAGTTGTTAAGATTTCTGGACTTAAATTAGATACGCATAAGCACACTATCACATCACAAGAAGTCTTTACTTCGAGAACATGCTGTAAAATCTTCAAAATAAAAACACGAAGACAAATCCAAACTTTATGTCTCAAAGTTATGGCAGGAAATAGTTTCAGTATCACTTGTACTGAATCAGTTTCACTGTTAATAAAAAAGGAAGACTAGACATGAAAGCAGTTATATAGTAGAAGTGTGACAGTGTGCAGAAGATGCCCTGCATCATTAATACATTGAGCTTGATGTAATACAGGGGGTAAATACAGTCGCAAACATAATTCATCTTGTGATTTAGAGGACTTCCTTATATTTTTTTCTCTTTGAAAGCTTTCTGCTCTCAAATGTTCCACAACCCTCCCTCTTAATCACTCAGTATTCCTTTGCTCTTCCCTTCCCTAAGGCCATAGTTGACACAGGAAAGAGCATGAAGGCCCTTCTGAAGCATGTGGAGACCTTTGAACCCAAGATGGTCAAGGTCGCTGGGTGAGACACTTTTTCAGTCATCTGTGTTTCCCCCATCAGGGGAAATGCCAAGCATGTGACGAACACTAGAAGACGATATCACTTGTCCACAGTCACTATCTCATGTCTGTTGGATGTTCCTATGTCCTCCTAAGTTGACAGCAACAAGATAAACATCTTTCCTCACACATGGTTCGTGTTGAAAGTTGTTTCCTCTTACTGTACACGTAACATTGTTCAGTGTTACAGAGTACTGCATCAATGTAAGTTTCATATTCAAACTGGTATTCACAGTCCCTCCACAGAGTTCATCATGTAAAAGAGCAAAACAAAAGACAATTTATGATACAGTAAATCTTACGTATTAGAGACAAGTTCTGATTAATTACTGTAGTGCTACTGTAACATTTTGGAAACTAACCTTTCATTTAATGTTGTTTAGTTTGCTGGTCAAGAGGGTCCCAAACATGGCTCAAAGTCTGACAGACTGTAAGTACCACTGGTTTAATGCCATGTGTTTCTCCTAAGGTATGGAGATTATTGTTTGTCGTTAACTGTGATTGTTTATGTTAGCAAATAATGTATGTTTTTCAGGTTTTACTTAATGCTAAGTGGTGCACTTTTTTAATGCAGCGTCTTCCATCATTATTGGATGTTTTCTTACATTGAAAAAAAGGAAATTGAGGAGCACATTAACCCATTGATTTTCACCTCTAAAGCCTGTTTTAGTGCTGATTTTGAGAATCCTTGTTCCATGAACAATGTGTGTTTTGAGTCATGTTGTCTCGGGTTGAAATGTTCTAGTTCCTCGTCAGCTCAGGCACAAGTTGATCAAATCAGGACACACTGTACTCAGTAAATGCCGAAGATCTTGCAACACTTGACCTTTCTGATGATGTCCGTGGTTGATGCCACACATGCTAAGTTTGTGATTGAGTTTTGTAAGAGCAACATTTCTGTTATCCACATATTTCCTAATGAAGAGCTGGAGTTAAGTTGCTAAAGAGAAAGAGTGTGTGCCATCATTATGTTGATTAATGAACTATTTCATAAGGCTATACTATAAATAAACATAATACTTTTGTCATTAGGACTACTGCAGGTTCAGTATTGCTTAAGGAAACAGTATATTCTTGAAATAAAGTAATTGCAGGTAGGTTCCTACTCAAGGCTACTGTGACCAACATATGAATTCATATAGCATATATGCATTTATTAAATCTGAAAACTTATAAGCATATATAACCTGCAGAAAAGAAAATGTATTCCTCCATGTATGACTTTAATTTATACTCTTCTGGTCTTTAGGTCAAGGTAATAAAGTCACACATTTCCAAACAAATTTACAAATGTACGCATATTACCTCTTTACCTGATTTCCTTAGTGTTCATCTGTGCTTGCTCTGATAGATGTTGGATTTGAAATCCCCAACCACTTTGTTGTCGGCTATGCCCTGGACTACAATGAATATTTCCGTGACCTGAACGTAAGTTCTCACTCCAGCACATGTCTAATGACCTTTTGAAGAGCTAAGAAAAAGAGATGAAAGACACAGCAGGAGAGAGTAAACACAGTAAATCAAAGAGTTGCACTCCTCTCCCTGAAACCTAAACTCACTCAACAGGTATCCTCCCTATCTGAGGATGCTTTGCATGCAGGCAAAGTAGCTTGGATCACTTGTATCTGTGTGGGTGGTTTCTTTGTGTATATGTGGGGGAAAATGTGTTTACAGTGTGTAAAGTGTTTACCCATAACACTGTCATTCAGAGCAGTACCAAGTGTTGGGTTGACTTCTATCAGAACTTCAAAAGTGCTCAACAGCTACTGGATGGATGGCTGTATGCAGAGATGTTTGGGATTAATCTAGTTCGACGATATCTGCAACAGAATCATCAATGTTATTTTCTTAGTCCTCTATAATCTTAGAGTGGAGTGCAGCCTTTCTCCTGTCGTCTTTGTCACATACTTGACAGTTTATTTCCAGTCAGATTGCTCAGTCTGAAATGAATTAGTCCAAACCCACGAGAACTTTCTCATTCTTATATCTGCAAAGGCATTGCCTCAAATTCACCTCTGACTCAGTCACTGAAACACTAACCTCAGATCTACTCCCTTAGCTTTGTGTATTCATATGGGTGTGTGTGTGTGTGAGTGTTGCATAGACTGTATGTAATGTACGATCGTGCACGTATGAGGGGGTTGGTATGCATTACGAAAGTTTGAAGGAGATTGACCTGTGGAATGTAGAGGTTAGGATCTCATTATCAGCGTTAAAGCTTCCCCTCTTATCTCCCCTTATCATATACAAGAAATATGAGTTGAACCTATGAGACGCCCAAAGTTAGATTAATGAATGTGTCATATTTTTACCTTCTTTGAAATTATTGTAAGCTTTATCTTTTCATGCTTTAAATTGCATATGTATGTCTCAGAATATGTTGGAATTTCCTATATGGGAAGGGTAATGTTAAGCAAATATTTTGCCATCATCAGATGTGAACTTTTTAAGAGAAGACTGAAACATGCTGTGCCATCAGATTAACATTAAATAACACAATATCATTTTTCTTTCTCCCACCTCTTTTTCTTTCAGCATATCTGTGTCATAAGCAAGACTGGGAAGATGAAGTACAAGGTTTGAGAAGAAGTAAAATCACAGTTTTGGTTTTCCATTTTTGTTTCTCGTTTATCTAACTGTTGTGCTTTTTAGAAGAAAAATATTTCAATGTAAGTTTTATTTTGTTTTTGATTAACAGAACAAGCAGGCAATTCTAGCTTTCGACAATGTCTTTATAAGTCTTTTAATAAAAAATTGTTTACATCAACAGACAGACCAGATAATGCTTCACTTCACACAGCTGGCACTCGTGGCTACACACACTTGATCCTTAATGACCTGAAACTCCAAACAGCGACCACATCATGTAATAGGCATGCATGTACACACACGTGTTATTACAGTAGTCTGCGGAATTCAGACGATTTGTCATCTGGGTACACATCTCAACTAGAAGATAGTTAAATAATTAGTCTCTTGTGTTTACTCTGGATTGAAGTGCCACTTAACCCCAACACCCTTCTGTGTTTCAAGAGTCTATAGAAACTGAAGGCTAAGTCAGATATCATATACAGCTTTTTCCAGAAATTTCTGTGGAATTTAAATTCACGTTTTACTAACTGTGTGTTTTTTCCTCACTTTTTACAAACATGTTTTCAAGCCAAAAGTAATGGTTTGGCTCCAGCAACAAGGCCTCTCCAAGTTAAATGACCTGACAGATGAGCTGCTGCTTGGATAATGAGAGTGCATGCAAACAAAAGAGAGTTCTGGGAGGTTTTGAGAACTGGCTTTCCACGCTGTGCTTCCAGAATGCTCTCAGATTTCACATCGGTAGTGGTAAACACCAATCTTCGGTAATATATTTAGATGGACCCTAAATTCAGTCAAGTTTTCTCACATGTCCATGACGGATAAAGTGGGAAGAAGTAAAATAAGCAAGAGGAAAAACCTTTGAAATTCCACTGGGTTTTTGGTTAAGTGCTATTTGTGCATCCTAAGCTATAAAGGCTCCCATTGTACTTCTGTCTGCAACCCCACATGTCCTTATCACAAAACATCAGCACGGTAGTGGTTAACTTACCCAGCACTAATGCCCCCTGCACTGCCCTGGGAACCCAGAGGACATTGTCTTTCACCTTGATTCAGGGTTTGGTGAAAGCGGCAAGGGACAAAAAGCCTTTCAGGTTTCACATCCTCCAGCTTTTTGTAGTGTTCTGTCAAGGGAACACAGGATGGGGCCGACCTCAGAAAGTAGGCTACAGGTAAACTGTGCTCTGTACAAAAGGAACAAAACCAGAATTGTACATTTCAATGGCCACACATCCATGCATATGACATATGAAGCCTGTGCTTAGACACAGAGCAATATTTGATTTCACCTGCCAAAACATATGTTTACTGCAATTTTTTTTATTTTATTGTAGTATAGGACGCTTACACAGTTTACGAAATATTCACACATATACACATACAGTTGGGCGAGAAGCTCAATGCCACTGTCATACCTGCTTGATAAATACAAAGCTGCAGCCATATTAGAAGCAGAGAAAAAACAGCTAGCCTGGCTCCACCACTTTTGCAATCTGTATGCTACATTAAACTAACCATCTCCTGGCAGTAGCTTAATATTTAATGGAGTTAGACATTTTGCAGAGCTCTACAAGAAAATTAAAACCACTATTATATCTCATATCAGGTAGCTGAAGCCAGCAGATGATTGTAGCTTAACACAAAAACTTGACACACGTAAACAGTTACCCTGGCACTGTCAAAAACTAAATAAACTACCAAGCCGGAATATCTAAAGCTAGTTAATTAAGATGTTATTTCATTCTTTTAATCCATAAAAAACCTGCCAACATTTCCCTCCTGTTTTCACTCTTTATGCCAGGCTAAGACTAAAATATAGCTAGCTTTATATTTATTTCAGTGCTTTGGCATAATACACTTCAGGCCATATTTTAACTATGCCCTGACAGTAGCTTCACAGGAATACTTTGGGATTCTGGGAAATACACTTATTGGCTTTCTTGCACAGAGTTTAACGAGGAGACTTATGCCACTCTTGAGTCTACAGTTAGCACACAAAACTAAAAGTAGAGAGAAATAGCTGGCTCTGTCCAGAGTGAAAAATACATCAGCCTACCAGCATCTCTGCATCACTCTAATTGACATAAATATCTTTCCTCAAATGTTTAATTATTCCTTTAAAGTAAGCTCCATGTCAGGGCAAATTTGTTTACCTGTGTTTGTGAATAATCAGTCTTGATTTAAAATCCAGAACATTTATTTGACATCTCTTCAGCTTCCAGACATTAAACGATTATGCTCTTCATTCCCAGTTTGGAGTTTAATAAATACTGCTTCACTGACGCATCTTGGTACAGAAATAGAAAGAACATCCTTTCCAGTGTTCATTGTGTTCCAATTAAGATCTGACTGGTCAGAGGTCTTCGCAGATTAACTGCTGCTGGGTTTCATCCTGTCATCAAACCCGGTGCCAGATCCACTTATAGAACCCGGATCCTCATTCTCTATAGCTTAAAGAAATCATTAATGTATTAAATTCTGTGTGTTGTATTTTAGAACTCTTGTCTTGCCTAAATAGTTATTTGTATGCAGAAGTGCTGAAAACCTGTTGCACAGTCCACATGTGGTGCAGCAGAGTCACTTCCACCTGTCCTAATCCTAACACTGGGTTTTGAACATGGGCTTCATGTGATGTTCTAATTCAGCCATTTTTTGCCATTTTGCTGCCATGCATGCAAACTTGTAATATGTCCTCTGCTGAATGTTTGAGTCACTTTCACTCTGCATCTACACATTTAGTGTACAGTAAATTAATAAAACTTACTTAATTCATTAATTTATTTTTTACTCTGTTGACTGCAGATTACACTTAATGAGCTTTGCTGAGCATTCATTGTGCTGAAATCCTCTGCCTTAACATTGCCATTCAGAAAAAAAAGCAACACAGCACTACTGTACATGCATGCCTCAAGCGGTAGCAATAATGTGCACAGGAGATTTTACTGTTGCAGTGATTGAAGTGGGCCAAGTTGCTTTTTGGAAAGTACCACAGAAACTCAAGCCAGTAAACTTTTTTTTTTCCTTTTATATAGCTTACTTGTGAATTTTTATACACATTCATAATCGATGGAGACAGTGGTTGTGTGTTGTTTACGTGGGCACACAGCAATCCAGTGCTATCACTGCTGAGTTCAGTCACTGGTGCACTCACATTCTGTCGAATCAATAAGATCCCTCTTGTCACATTGCTTATGTAGTATGTGTTAATAAACAAATTGTATTAAACAAATAACCTCATGAACCTCATGTTTGGCATCACATAATGCACACAATCCCAGCTCCATCAGTTTAAGTTGTCTGATTGTCTGTATTGTCTGATTGAGGGTGCACCAGCTCTTTAAACAATAGCTCTTCCCTGAAACCAGGGAAACCTCGCTGCAGTATGGGCCAAAACAGTCCTATTGTCCGATCTTCTATTGTGCTATAGGAGTAGCCTGCACACAGAACACTGTCAGCCTTTGTCTTTGTCCTCATCAGCTGTGCAGCCCTTTTATCATCCTGTTTGGAGTCCCATTGGCTGCAGTGCTCTACATAATAAAGTTAAAGACACTGCTGTTACAGATGATAATGGAAAGACAAATATGTTTCACCAGTTGAATGTTAGGGAATTGGAGAGCTCAGCATATGTGTGGGCCTTAGGGCTTTTCCTCCCACTTTACAATGATGTCCCTGTGCTCATATGAACTCACTTCAAGGGTCTGAATGGCCAAATGACAAAATGTGGGAATAATATGTTTGTGTTAGTGAAAAGTGTGTCTACGTAGATACTTCAGGGACACTGATATTGTTTGATTACTGGTAAGATTGATAGAAGGTATTCAGAAATGGTTCTTAAATAAAAGCAGCAGTACCATCATGTTTATATGATATTCTGTGTTTGAATAAAGGTGATCAAAAGTATCAAAATTACAAACATTTTCATTATTCACCATTGTTACTCAAATAGTGTTGTAAAAAAGCCTATAAAGAAAAAAAAAACATTTTAAAATTATAGTACTTGTGTTATTGGATCACACTCCAACACTAACAACATTATTTCACCAGCGGGTGTCTCCTGTTTCTGTTTGCGAGCAGACATGTATTTATGATTTATATGTGATGGTTTAGAGCAAAAAACTAGTGGATTAAACAGTAACATATATACTGTACATTAGATTTAGAGGGAAATATCACATCAGGAACTTATCCTTTTTTTATTTAAGTAAAAATAATGCAATACAACTAATTTAAAAAAATACTCCATAACACAAGTTAGTGGCTACAGTTCGAAAAAAAATATCAACATTCAAGTAGCAGTACTTAATATCTATAAACAATGCATATTATTTTATAAAAAATATATATATGTATTGCGTGAAATGTTTAGAGTAATTGTTAATTTTAGATGAATGTAGGGGAAACAATTGCAATTGCCCATTATATACATTAAACACAATCAAAATGAAATAGTACTGTAGAAGTAGGTCACAATATAAGTTACACCGCTACTCCTAAGCTCTTAAATATTAAGTAACTAGGAGGACGGTATAGAAATACTAGGTGATTTTTAAACAGTGACTAGAACAGACCAGTTTTCAGCCTTTATTGAAATTGTTATGTAATAACGCCTGCAATTGGCCCGTTTCAGTATTCCAAATTTAAACTAAGTATTTGATTGGACGACTCGACGCGAGGAGGCGGGCGGAAGGGCGGGGCCTCAGCAGAGTGTATCTCCGTCCGTGTACACACAGATTCTCGCGCCGCCAACCGGGACCACGAAGGAGTACACGTTACTTTTTTGTGTGTGTTTTCACCATTTTATCGTTGGATAAAAGCTCGGAAATGAATTGAAATGAATGAACATCTGGGATTTAATTTTCACGGGGTCTCCCCGACGAAGCAATGCGCACAGGAGGGCGTTTACCATGTTTTTTCCAGTGTGTTTTTCCTAACAGGTAGTAAGCTTGAGCGGTCAGTGAGTGTAGCTCCAAGAGCAGACTGAATATCCCGCTTTGTAATCTCTTGACAGCCTTTTTAACCCATCTTTGGAGCGCCTGAGACTTCCAACCCACACTTTACCCTCCACAGAAATATGAACAGTGTTTTTGTTTCATCCTTTTGGAGTAGTTTTCTGAATTTGTAGCAGGTAGGTTTTGGTGTTTTGGTGCACAATAACAGCCTCAGCAACAACCTGTCGTCCTCTTGGTTTGCTACTGTTTGTCAACAGCAACCCGTAGCAGCAGCCAGGGTGGGATTTTAATGGCTGAAACGACTGAAAAAAACAAAGAAAACGGGTCGTTTTGCTGTATGTGTGTCATGTCAAGAGAGAGCATTTAATACCTCATCCCTGCTGTTTATATTTAGCTTGATTCATGATGGCTGGTGTGGCGCTTCTACACCGCAACCCTTAATGTCTCCTTGTGCAATTTCCTCCCATTCAGAGCAATGAATTCCGCTTTTATTTGACATCCATATCTCGTTTTTCTTTTATCTCCCTGGGAGCATATGATTTTACAGTCACCAGACATTGTTTTAACCAAGGATTACACACAAAAAAAAACCATCTCTGTGACTGTCCACCTGCCATTACGCACATGTAGCCTCACACACTCTCCCTTAATTTAGCTTGAGCTACAACAGCATCTCATTATCTATTATAGTATCTTCACCTCGTTGTACTTTACTGTAATGATATTAATTTAACACGGATGTTAAACATCGCAGAATCATAATTTGGCAGTATATGAACAGCATTGTTAGGTTTTCCTTGACGACCAGGCTCATCCTGAATGTAAGGAGTTTTTTATGTGAGGTTCACTGGCTGTTGTTTATTTCAGAGGATCTTCTTGCAGCTTATTCTTCATTGCACCTTAAGGATTTGCTGAGGTGTACTTTAAAAATAAAACTTGGTTTCTGTTTTCTTAACTAGGTTAATCTTCGTGACTGGAACAAATGTGCATTTTCTCTCTTGTTCTGATTTTATTTTACTAACTTCTCTGTTGTGTGTCCAAATTTCAGCCACTGATGGGCATGAGGAAGGAGGACGGAGTGGATTAGATTCTTTCTTTTTTTTTTCTTTTCTTTTTTTTTGTTTGGCTTCATTCTTCTCACCTCAATGTGGGCTCTAAAGGACTTTTTCCTCCTCTGCGGTTTGAAATGAAATGATGGCAGCACGTTGGAGTGATTCACCACAGGACAATGAAGAGAGCAAACACAGAGCTGTTACTCCGTCTTGCGAGGTAAGACTTTGGATGGAGATGTGTGTGGACCTCAGGCTGTGATGCCTGTGCAGCTCTAATATGGTGTATTTAAAATCAGTTGACATGTAAAAAATCAATCAATTCAAATTATATGTGTAAGAAATTATTATTTTGAGGTGGTGTGCATTTTTGGCAGATGTGAAGCGTTCGTGAAAAGCCACCTGACCACCTGCTTTGGGACTGTAACTTCATCAGCTCAGTTTCAAAGATGTTCTCACCTTTAGGAAACTTGTGTCACGCCGCAAAAGTTACAAAGTGTGTCATGCACTCGGAGAGAAACAGAGCGAGTGTGAGCTAAGTGTTGCAGCGCACAGCACATCACATCTGCCAGTGTTCGGGGTGATAGGGTTCATTTTCTTCCCCGTTAGGACAACTGTTTAAATGCACAAAGAGAGTTTTATACTTGCAGTGCAAATCTTACTGGGTCTTTTGTGGGTCTGCATGCCAAACTGATAAATGGCACATTGTAGAGGTCATCCTCTTCCTCTATTGCACGTTGGCTTCACTGGTTACATCATCAGTCATCATCATGGTCCAGCTAGGTTTGATACATGTCATAACAGCGTTGCAGCGGTGGCATGTTTTGGATTAATCCATCATTAGAAAATGGCAACAGTGCTCTGTGCGTGGCTGTAATCCTCTTACTGTGTCAGAACTAGCTGAGGATGGACGGCATAAATCTTTGCGAATGGGGCAAAGCGACATCCTAAAAGCCGCAGTGTTTCTGAAGCTGTCATAATAAATAAGGAACAGCACAGGTGTCTGATTGTGACATTTGACTTTAGGTTTGTTAAATGTTACGTTTGTCCGAGACAAGTGAGCATTTGTGTTTCTGGCAGTTTGGAAATAGCACAATTTTCCTTCGTATGTTAAAAACAGAATTGCTGAGAGACAAAAGTTGTTGTGAAACAAAACTTTAAGTCTTACTTTAGTGCACTTTTCCTCACACCCGTTTCTCCGATCCAGTAAATGTTTCCCGTAACATCACTTAACTCTCTCTCTCACTGAGGAAAACTACAACCACCACAGACTAAAAACTCCCATCTGTTGAGCAGAAGCATCAAAAATACATCAGTTACTCCACAAACTGCTTTTTAGTCAGCTTTAAAATGACTAAACCCACAGACGCAGCATTTCAGCCTTACCAAAATAATCAGGAATGGTAAGGGGGAATGTGCAGAAGGACAGGAGACATAGCTAAGAAAAACAGGTGTATAGCGTATGCAGGTGTATGTCTGTCCACTGAATCACTTCTAGCCCCTGGGAAATGAGAAATGAGAAATTTGATTCCATCCGTTTTTTTAACAACTCGAGGACCAGAACAGTTTTTCTCTACATCACTGCAGAAAGTGTGAGTCACCTGTGAGTCAGTGCTGGTGTTTAGCCTCATTGTTTGCTGCCCGGGGCTTGACACAGGAGTGAAGCAGGTCTTTTTATCTACCTCAAGACACACAAGCACAAATCTCAGACAGATTTCAAGCTTCACTGCTCAGGAAATGCTGTCCCGCCTGGGGTCTCAGCTCTCGCTAGGGACCAGGCAGGACAGGGCTCCCCCTCCTCCTCCAACTCTCATGCATCATCCCTGCTCGCTAATGAGGGAAATTGCAAGGGGTGTCTTCTCAAAGATTGCCCCACCACCACACAGACAGACACACACACACACATACACCACACCCTGCTTTTGCCAGAATGATGGTAGCAACGCTGGGGTAATTAAGGAACAGCTGCCCCAGTCATTGAGAGACAAACACCCCACGTGTGTAACGTCTGCCTCTTTCTCTTTCTCTCTTGGTCTCATTCACATTCCCTACTTTACCTCAGTTGACCTGCCGTTGAAGTTGGGTTTAGGTTAAATAAAATTTTAAAAGTTTAAAAAAGTGACTCTCTTATTGTGGAAATGACGACTGTATTTAATGATTATTATCATTCATCTTCTATACCGCTCAGTCCCCGCAGGGGTCACGGGGGTGCTGGAGCCTATCCCAGCCAGCTTACGGGCGAGAGGCGGGGTACACCCTGGACAGGTCGCCAGTCTATCGCAGGG